>JAGFML010000054.1:0-270035 GCA_021030945.1 Pyrenula aspistea | reverse complement strand
CGTTGTATAGAGATCTTGTCCAAATCGGGATTTTGGTGCATTACGCGGGGTGGTGCATTACGCGGGTCTTGGCGTTATTTCGTTAGCGCTAAAAGTGCGTCCGCACGGTCTGCAAGATTGCCCTGCTGGGCTGCGGTTGCGTGGCGGTGTTGTGCTGCGCCTGCCGACTCTGTTTACTTAAACACCTTCCCCTTCCGTAGCTACCCCATCCAATGTGCCACAACCATTCTGCCCCTCTAGTTCCACAGCGGCTTGGCAGCACGGGGGCGGGTGCCAAGAGTTGGAAATCTGCTCCCGGCGCGCCGGAAGCCTCCGCTTTTCTGCATGAACAGGGGGTGAGCGCTCATCTAAAAAGCGCAAAGTCCTCCAAGTTCATGGGTAGTGTCACGATCACGGCTATGCCGTACTTCGCGTTACTATCAGGAAAGGGACGCTTGATCGTATGCTAGGAGAACGAATGACGATGAGCCGGGATGATGATGGGATCATTACGACGGCCCACGAAAGCTACTTTTATCCGGAGAATGGTAATCATAAAAGGTGTCTACCCTCACCACCTTGAATCTCCCTGTTTAATTTTTGGAACTGCATCTAGTGCGTTCACTTCTACGAAGATCAACCATCAGTTACATATGTATACGGCGCGTCTATTTCTAGACGTGTCCAGGCAGCCACTTCTCCTCTTATCCTGTTGCCTAGCTCGGCCTTTCCCTTATCTCCTTTTCACAACTGTCATGATATAAAAACATCTCATTACGGCTTTACCTTTTAATATATTCAAACCTATTGAAGGGCTACGTTGGTCGATCAAATTTTCTACAATTGCAGTTTGTCTCCTCAATTGAGTATTTATACGAGCGTAGCATAACATGGCTGCCCAAACCGAGCCCGATATTGTTCTGTACGATTTGGCCTGCACTAAGAACGTCTGCTTCTCTCCTGTTGTCTGGCGCATCCGCCTTATGCTTAACTATAAGCAAGTCCCTTACAGGACCATCTTCCTCGAGTTTCCAGACATTGAGCCCACGCTCAAGGGGCTGTGAGTTATATTCTCCTTTCTCTAGCGTTGTTCTTCACCACCAGCCCCCTTCCGTTCCATTCCCTTCCTCATCATGTCCCAATGCGCAACTTCAAAGTCCCGGTCGTGCATGAAGCGGTTTTCTGACCCGAAATCCCACCAGCGGCCTGGTCCCTGCCGAACCCTCTTCGGGATCCAAATACACGGTCCCTGCCATCCAGCACGTGCCGACCAACACTTATATTATGGATTCGGTCCCCATCGCGCAGTTCCTCGAGTCAACCTACCCTCACCCTCCAGTACCGCTGACATCAGAGCTGGGCCGCGAGATTGAGACTAAAGCACGCGGCGTAGTCGGCACGGCCTTCCGCACGTCAGTAATGCCGCGCGAGATCAACATCCTGTCGCCGCGCGCGCAGGAGTACTTCCGGCGTACCCGCGAGGCCTCGCTCGGGCACCGCCTCGAGGACCTGCTGGACCCGGACAAGGAGGAGCAGGCCTGGAAGGCGGTGGAAGACGGTAGACGCGCGGTCGGCGAGTTGATGCGGACGAACAAGGCGGATGGGCCGTTTGTGCTGGGCGCCCGGCCGAGTGGCACCGACTTTTTCATCACCGGGTCCCTCCAGTCGGCGAGGGTGGTGGATGAGGGGGTATTCCAGAGGCTTATCGAGTACGCTGGATATAATGAGATTTATGAGGCATGTCTGCCTTATATGGAGAAGAAGGATTGAGCGGGCGGAATCGCAGTCGCAGGGCATGCGACCACTGAGGTCTTGTAGATCGGATCCAGGTCTCATTCGATAGAGATAGAACCAAAAAGTAACTATTTCAATGGTACAAAGCCCTCTATTAATATGTCAAGCTTTATGGAGTATCCGCGGTCTCAAAACACTGTAATTAAGCTATTGAATTTTCTGTAATTATCGGTGTGCGCTCATGGTAGCAGATTCTGAACCTGCAAGTCAATTGAACATGATGGCAATCAAATCTCCCGAATCCCGATCTACACGACTGGGTGGCAAGAGACCATTCTCCCGTACGTCTAGGCGAGTCGCTGAGATGTTAGAATCTCGGCTTGTAAGGCAAACCATCAAGATCAATGGCCCCATAGTCAACTCTTCCCTCATCCTTGGTGAATGTCACCAGCCATTTTTCCTGCTTCCCCGGCTGCGCTAGTTGCCAGTACATCTCTCCGTGCGCATCTCCATCGATTTGTTCATACGCCGGGCGACCGTCTGGCGATTTTCTTTCATCGGTGTAATAAAATCTGAATTTTTGTTAGTCCATGATCAATCCCGGCTTCAATGAAACTACCTACCGATAACCCTTTGGTCCATACGCGTTTGCGCCATACTCGATCAGTGTAGCTGCTGCTCTCTTCCCCACAGCGAACGGGAACACAGTCGGCAAGGGGATTTGATTAAGCGCGTTCCCAGTGAAGATGAATGTTTTCGGTGTTGATTCCGATAGTTCGGCGAAGCCTTTGAGAGCCTCCTGCGCAACTAGGTATAGACTCTCAAACTTGAGAGCAAGAGGTGCCTTCGCAGTCTCAAGCGGGACTGAGAAAGGGTCTTCCGGGGGGTGGGTCATCCGAAGAGCAGCTATAGAGAGCTTTAGTGCCTATATCGACAGGCGGAGGTGTCTTCATGCGTTGAACTTACCGTTGTATACAACTACACTAGGTGCTACTCCGAGACGGTTCTTGATAAGTTCAAAGACCCTAGGAACGGATGCGGGTTGAGAGAGGTCAACTTGGATCTGCAAATAACCTTCGGATGATAGAGCGCCATCAGTCACGCGGCGCGATGCAGTAACGACTTTGAAACCTTGGGATGCAAATTTGCGCGCAACACTGGACCCTACCCGTGGTCCTGCTCCTAAGATAAGGACTACAGCTGGTGGGGTCATGGTCGAGTTGAAATTCAACTAAATTATGTTTTAGCGAATAATGGCTGGGTGGTTCAAGAGGGCAGAAATTGCTCCAAGGAACTTGGTATACGTAGAAGGGTTCTTTTATGCACATCGCATGCTGAAAGCCTAGCACAATCCCGCTCTTTGATTTCAAAGCAACCCTGTGATGAGCCGAATGATTTTTAAGCTCGAAGTGCCGGTTTTGGCCCATGTAGCCAGATTCTACGTAGATCACATTTTCAACAAGAATCTTCACGATTTAATCTTTTGTCCGTGGAGTTACACAAGCGATCAGCTGTCGCAAATTGAAACGAGATAGGATGGAGGCGAATTGCTGAGAGGTGATATCGTATCGTATCTCTAGAACGCCGAAGTTCTTGCGTAGAGAAATTGAGCAAAAAAAGGGGACTGAGCAAGTGCGGCTTGCTTCCGCGATTATGGATAAGCAATTAAGCACCTCTAAAGCGGCATCATCTTTAATATCCTTTGCTTCAAATCCCGACAATGTCTCTTTTAGAGCTTGCCTGTCAAGAATTGGGCTTCTCCATCTCCGAAACTCCAATCTGCTGTGGTATTTTCAGCACAGGAGATGATTAGATCCGACCCCCTCAAGCCACAGTGTGTTTTTAACTCTTTCGCCAGCGCCGCAAACGTCCTTTGCTTTGTGGCGGCATCTCGGCCCTGCTGCAGGATCTGGACGACTACCAGGTTTTGTGTTCGACGGTAGCCCAACTGGGTATCCTCGCATATCAACTCATACGGCTCATGCTGGCTGATAATCTGGTCACACTCCATTAGTGTATGTGTTCAATTGATGCCACTTAACAGGATCGTGACGCGTTCGGGATCGTGCAAGGTGCATGGAGGCCATGTAACTCACTTGGTATCTATCTCGAGGTGGCGCGTGAAAGTTTTCTAAAAGGACTTGTTGAATGACGTTTGCAAGTGTGCGCAATTCTTCACCCGAACGCTGATCTTTGATGACATCTATTCGCACCAGAGGCATAGCTTTTCGATGCAACTAGTGAGACTGCTGAGATTGTTCGAAAATATGGCGATATCAGATGCAGTCATTGAGAGCCTGTCAGCAGGACAGGTCCCTGGTTCTTAGTATATATATGATCATGACTTCAGCCTACGGTCTAAATTCCATCAGCCAGTGCAGCAGAACGTTCACGGAAATATGCTTTTTGGGCGGGAGCCAAACAAATTGTGGTCGGCGGCACAGCGGCAAGAGCGGGACTTTTCCCCGCTTATTGCCGCCAGAGCCCTCTCGAACCAGCCCCGCTAGTATTCTTCCCTGGCTATCTAGGAGTCTTAATACTACCACATCTCCACGGAGTACTAGGAAGATAAGTATCAACCTTTCAGCTCTTTAAGCACTCCACACCATCCATTTCCATCAGAGGCACCAATACTGATGCCACTCGGCATGTCCACGTTACAAAGAGATTATCCATGGACCAGCCGCCCCTTAATTGCCGCAGCTCCTATGCGGCTTATCTCTCTGGCTCCCCTTGCCGTTGAAGTGTCAAAGGCAGGCGGTCTAGGTTTCATTGGAGGGGGAGAGGATCTCGGCATTCTCGATCGGAATCTTGACCACGCTGCAAGTCTTATCCAAGATGACCAGAGGCTGGATTGTATACAGAAAGACACTGGTATTCTGCCGGTGGGGTTCGGAGTCTTGAATTGGGGTGCAGATCTCGATCTTGCTATCGCAGCTGTCGAAAAATGGGCGCCTGCTGCAGTGTGGCTTTTCGCGCCACGTGAGGCGCAAGACCTCGCGAAATGGACAACGAAGCTCAGGTTACACGGGAGACGCAAGACGAAGATCTGGATTCAGGTGGGAACCGTTACCGATGCACTAGAAGTCTCGAGGACCTGTAAACCCGACGTTCTTGTCGTGCAAGGCAATGACGCCGGAGGACACGGGCTCGATCTTGGGGCTAGCATTGTTACGTTACTACCAGAGACAAGAGACTACCTACATAACCACGGATTTGGTGACATACCCCTTGTTGCAGCTGGGGGTATTGGTGACGGGCGTGGTGCTGCTGCGTCACTTGCTCTCGGCGCGGAAGGAGCCACCATGGGTACACGGCTGCTAGCAACTCCAGAGGCGGAGATCACAAGAGGCTATCAGAATGCGATACTTGAAGCAAGGGATGGTGGTGTCAACACTATACGGACCAAGGTCTACGATCAATTGAGAGGGATTACCGGATGGCCCAAACACTATGGAGGAAGAGGGGTTATCAATCAGAGCTTCGTTGATCACAATGCCGGACTTTCAGTGGAAGAGAATAAAAAGCTTTACGAAGAGTATAGTAAGAGAGGGGAGGAGGGGTACGGCCTTCAAGGAAGGCTCACCACTTATGCTGGGACAGTGGTCGGATTGGTAAAATGCGTTAAAGCTGCTGGAGATGTGGTGCGAGAGGTGCGACAAGATGCCTTGACATACCTGGAGGAAGCTACCTTATCTTTACAACCTCCAGAGGCGAAGCTCTGAGCCTCCTCTGACTTTAATTCCTAAATCGAAGGAAGATCACCGAGGGGAGGCTATCGTCCTGACCTTAGGCAAGCGGTTTGAACGCTCAGAAGATTCTTTGAAGTGATTTTTCTTCTAGATGGACTGTCTAAACAAAACTGTGCTTTTAATGCCGCAGTAGCTGTGGGAAATATTGGGACGCACAAAAATCCTTATCCTCTACTACGTCAATAATGCACGAAAATTCCATTCAACAGGCTAATGGCGCGGTAACGTTAAGGTTAAAGTAAGCTTAGAGCGCCAGAGAGCAGCGATCTAAGCTGGCCGTAGGTTCCTAAAAGTTTCCCGCACATTAATGACAGAGTAGGGGAAATACTAGAGCTTATCCGCCGGCCAGCGTGAGAAGGCAGATGGAAGAGGATATGCCCTCGGAGAAATGTTTTTTTGCTTTGGTTGGGGCGACGATACAAGCCAGACAAATTTTGCAATGTTGCGCGTTATACGCGCGTGGTAACCGCCGTCATTGTCAGGTCAGCCAGCGTGAGCAGCTCGGGCTTCCAGCCGCAAATAGGGGTTCAAATTACCGCTGTTGCCGACTTTGCCGCAATTGCCGCGTAACATGCCCTTGCCATGGACAATCGCGGATCACTTTTTGCATTTGCAACAAGACCCCGGACTTAGTATCAATGCTGAAATATTCGAGGAGGACTCTGGATAGAGGAGCGAGGGTTTCCTACCCTCAGCGGCCTTTATTATAAATGGCGCAGCTGCAATGGAAATTTGCGGCCTTTCTATCTCATTTCTATTCAATATGCGTACTTGGCCTTATCCTTACTTGCATTCAGCTATATTCCCCGGTGAGATTCATTTCGACTTCTCAAAGCTCGTCCAATCAGTTCCCATTTCTATAAAAGTGCCTCTTTACCATGCTGTCCCCACAAACTATCCATACTGTCAAAGCGACCCTGCCGGCCGTTCGTGACCACGGCGGAGAAGTCACGAAAGTGTTCTATCGCAATCTGTTGACTGAACATCCAGAACTCAATGAAATGTTCAACCAGGGAAACCAGGCTACTGGTCATCAAGCACAGGCTCTCGCCGCCGCAGTCTACGCTTACGCTCAGCACATTGAAACACCCGAGGTGCTTGCACCCGCTGTCAAGCACATTACACAAAAGCACGCCTCGCTGTTCATCAAGCCTGGACAGTACGATATTGTGGGCAGATATCTTCTCGATGCGTTCGGCCAGGTTTTAGGTGACGCCTTTCCCAGTCAAGTGCGAGACGCGTGGGCCGCAGCCTATGGCGAGCTGGTGAAGATTATGATCGATGCTGAAGCGGAGCTGTACCGCCAAGGAGGAGAATGGACGGATTGGAGAGATTTTATCATCAAGGACAAAACCCTGGAGTCTTCAGAGATCACATCTTTCACTCTCAGCCCCGCCGACGGATCCCCTCTGCCAGCTTATCTGCCAGGACAATACATATCCGTTCGCGTCTTCGTTCAAAGTCTCAACTACAGCCAACCTAGGCAGTACTCGCTGAGCGACAGCTACGTTGCCGACCACTACCGTATCAGCGTCAAAAAGGAACCCGGCGTTACTCCGGATGATGTCGCCCACCCTGGTCTCGTTTCCAACACTCTTCACAGCCTGAAGGTAGGAGAAAAGGCGCAGCTCTCACGGCCCTATGGCGATTTCACGCTCGACACGAGCAAGCACACCTCGGACCCGCTGGTCCTGATCTCCGCGGGCGTTGGCCTAACACCCATGATGTCCATGCTCAACACGGCTGTGGTAAGCAGTCCGGGAAGGCCGATTGCCTGGATACACGGGTACCACAATGCGCAGACGAGAGCCTTTGCGGACCACATCAACAAGATCGCAGAGTCTAAGGACGTGGTCCACGTCACGAGGTTCTGTAGTGAACCTCAAGAGCAGGATAAACTGGGCGTTGACTACGAGCGGATCGGTAGGGTAGATCTCGACAGCTGCGATGGTGAGAAGGATTTGTTTCTAGGGGATATTTCGACGAGATATTACGTGTGCGGGCCGGGTCCGTTCATGTCGAAGATGCAGAAACAGCTTCAGGACCGTAGTGTCGAGCCGGACAGAATACACATGGAGCGTTTTGGTACGGGGAGTATGTAGCCGGTCCAGAAGCAATTCTCTGATCTGGGTTTGGTATTACATGGGATGTCCTGGTGTACAGTATTTAAAATGCGTATGAATTCGCGTTCTCTGGATGTTTCCCGAGTTGACCTCAATCGATGCTGTTGCATGGACGTCTAATTAGTCTCTGAAGCAGCCGGCAACTTCCCTTGCGTCCCGATCTCGCGAGCCTTAAGTTTTAACGAATACCTAGCGAAACTCATCGCACAAGAAATCATCAATGTCGAAATGCTGGAGATATGGGATACTAGCGACCGCCTCATCAAGCCACAAGGAGTTCGCAGTGCCGTCGGATAACTGCTGTTGTTGTGGGTCTACGAACGCGGCATTTTGGAGTTTTCCGGCTGCCGATGTCGCGACAGGGTGTCGCCTCAGAACGCTACCGAGTTTGGCAAGATCGGCTTCTTTGCGTCTTTGGTGTAACGAGATAATCAACGAGGCCGTTCGCACCGCCTCTTGCAAGGTTGGCGTGTTGTACGTCGTGGCGATGTTTTCGAGAGTTTGCATTGCGTCTTCGAGCTGAGCCAGTGAGGCGGGCGTGTCTATGGCAAGCAGAGTGCAAACTATTTGAAATGGTACGTTGGCTATGTGATGCCATGGACTGCAGGCGTTGAGCATCGTTTGCGCTGAGCGAACAGCTCGAGCAGTCAAGGTTAAGATCTGATCCATTACTCGGCTCGGGGGTACGGTATTTGCCGCTCGCAGTCGACGGTAAAGACACAATACGAGATTAGATTGCGCGAGAATCGACGGGGGCTCAGAGTGGGTTCGCTCGAGGACTCTGGCTAACGCAAGCACAAGCTCATCAGAATCTGTAGCTTTGCCGGGATCGAGCATTTCAGAGTACGGTAGAAGGCCTAGAAGCTCAACGGTGTAGTCACCAGGTCTTTGGCAAGGTGTTATAGTTGTCGCATTCCGGAGTATTACTCTAGAACGGCCCATGTCGAAGGACATCCAAAGGTTAAGGTGCTGCGCTACCCTATACATTCTTCGGCGCAGTTCATCATTCACCCCATTTGATGGAGAATGCAGAACAGATTCTGCCGAAGGCTCGTAATGTAAGCCAGCAGCCTCTATAACATGCATCAATAGACAACTTGCCATCCAGGCTGTATGAGGCGAGCTCGTCATTCGCAGATATGCGACGCGAAGGACCCAAGCGGTAACGGTGGAGAAATCCGGCACTTCAGATATTGTGCGTTCTAGATCAAGTCTTGCAGCTTCAGCGAGGCTAAGTTCCACGTCTAGTGATTGACATCGGGAAAACAAGCATCCGAGAGCTGCAATCCCGCAGAGTACGGCATGATATCCGTCTTTAACATGAGGCGAAGCCCACCTACGCTTAATGCCGCGATCGACATCTTCCCGACTAATGAATCCGTAGCACGGATCTACCTTTTCGAAGTACACTATGGCCAATGTCTCCATATCAAAGCCCGAGAGTAGTTCCGTTATGGAAGCTTCAGACGCGATAGCATGGTCAGTTTGGCGAGCTCCAAAGAAGACGTTCCAGGCAAAAAGATGCATTCGAGGGGCATTAACAGGGTCAAGAGAAAGAGCCATTTCCCTTACGAAAGCGGCACCAGAATTTGCCTCAATAGAAGAGAGTTGATCCCGAGGACTTTTATCTTTCGCGATATCATACGAGATTAGTTGGGAAGGGGGCGAGTAAGAGGTAGATGTCAGTGGTGCAGGGCTCCGACCAGGATGGGGCAGGTAGCGTCTGCGCTCTGACGCGCTGTAATGGCATTCATATTCCAAATCACTGCAAGTCTGGCAAGGTTGGCTACCATCACATTTTCGTTTGCGTTGTCTGCAGGGCGTACAGGCCAATTTGGACCGTTTGCGCTTTGAGATTGTGGGACTCGACATTCGAACACATCTCCAATCATGTCATACAAGAAGCTGTGGATTTTATGATGCGGTAAAATACCATTTATGCAGAGGGGGAGTAAGCAAACATTTGTATGCAGCTGGTCGTTGATATGAGTCCGCTTGTGGTGGAACATGAGCAGGGCGGGAAGCTCGGCAACTCGAGCCAAGAAAATTTTTGCCTCGGGCCACGCGTGACATCATCGACCTCCGCTGCTTCCGAAACTTCGCTTCGTGCATTGTCTGATCAGAAAGGTATTCCCAGCCAGCTTCCCGAACTCGAAAGGTATGACGGTTCCGGCAGTCGGCTCGAATCGAATTGACTCGAAAGTCTCGCAAAGTAAATATAGTAGGTTGTAGAGAGGATAATAGTGAAATAAAAATGTAAACAAAGTTACGTACTAAGTGTGGGCTAAGGTAGGGTGGGGGCTAATTCTCACTTGGCAAGTTGGAAGCCTGCAGTACTTAGGTTCCTATCTAATGTATATGGGTACTTAAATACTTTTAGCATCTTAACGAGTCGATTCGAGCCTTGGCGAGTTCCAGCACTTTCAAATCGAACCGAATCGCGTTTCGACCAGCTAGCAAGTTCGAGCCAAGATTCGGAACGATATTTCCAGCCGACATGTTCTCGCCAATGGGTAACCTTTCGCAGCTATTTGACACAGGCCAAGGCGTTGCAGCAGCGGAAAGTATCGGTAACTCACCTCAACAGGATACCACAGGCGAGGCCGACTTCAATATCCCATTGGCAGCAATTTTACAATTGCTCAAAGGAGTTGCTCTAGCCACAAATGCACAGCACAGCGAAGTAGATCAGATAGCGAGGGCTATCATGATCGTAGCTGAGACACAGCGTACTTCATTGAAATATCGATTTGCAGATGACAACGTTACTGAATTTCCGCTGCGCGGTTGGCTTGCATTAATGAAAGCGACATCGCTGGATCAGAACCTGATGCAAAGAGCGAATCTGACTATTGCACTAACATTCCTGCTTGAAACGGGGCGACGAAATGTCCAGTTATTGCAGGCAACGCTCGACTTGGTGTGGAACGTAATTTACACAGTACTAACAACTACGGTAGTGAGCGAAGTATCTCGTAGCGCCGATGGTTTTCTTGCCGTGCCACTTTACCACCAGATTGAAAACGGAAAAATTGAAGAACTTTGCTGTCTGCATGTTCGGTTACCTGATTGTAAACGAGAAATTTCTGACATCGCAATTTCCGGATATGCAGCTTTCACCCAGGACTGGTTATTGGTAGGCGAACGCCAGACCCGCTCCTCCGAGCTGCAGCCCCCAGACACTAGCACCGCTACGCACGATGAGTACGCTGTCAATTGGAGCGAGAATTACATCGGCAGATACTATCAGAACCACGACACACATCTGACATCGCCCTCCATCGCTAACACGCCGAAACCGGTCCGCGTAGCCCCGGGCTCTTCTATTGTTGATGCCCAGTACGCAGTCTATTTCATTCCATTCGGCGTCTTTCAAAGATCAGGAGTTGCGCCTGACAGCCTGCATGCTACCCTCTTCATCTTCGATTCACGACGTGGCTTCCAGCAGATGGCCCCTGTGCCTGGGCCTGTAAACGGACCTTCTTATACCCAACAGCGCGATTCTGAAAGTTGGACACCGGCGAAGCTGGCTGAAATTGTCGAGACTGTTCGTAGCTGGGAGAAAATTTTTGACCATGGTCTGCAATGTGCGCAAAAAGCTGAATGGGAGGAAGCTTTACGAGCGTTTGGCCGTGCCTTGCGAATCTGCGAGTCTTTTCAAGACTCTTTGGATACTCCACGATACAAAAACGCTGTTCTGGGAGCTCTCGGACATACCAATAGAATGCTAGGCCGGTATGAACAAGCTAGCTATACTCTGGAAACTGTTGTCTCTAGGATGGCTTTGAATGAGCTGCGTGTCGAATTTACTGGCGAGCTGGCTGGTGTCTACCGCCACATGAATCGATTGTTCGATGCGAAACGTATATTCGAGGAACAGTACACTACTGCGAAGCAACTCAATTACGAGCGAGGAATGTATCGTGCGATTGGAAACCTGGGAACTATCAATTATCATCTCTTCTTGAAATACGGCGATATGGAACTCTTGCATACGGCTGTCGACCAGCTAAACGAGCGTGTTCAAAGGTGCCGAAGATTGAAAGAGCAAGCTAATACAGTATGCGATGTAGACGCTAGAGGTCGATTGATACAAGACGCATTAGGGCGGGAAGCAGTCGGGCTACATCGTCTCTCACGTTGTTATTCTAACAGACGTGATATCAAGGAAGCCGTCAGGACATCGCTGGAATCTCTTGAAGTTGCTGGAAAAGTGGAAGACTCCAGCAAGGTCGCTTTTTCTCTATTCTTCCCTGGTCGAGCTTTGCTTTTGGCTGGCAAGAAGGAAGAGGCGCTACTGCTCTTCACTAACACCTGCATGTCCGCAATTGCTCTTTGTAAGGAGCCATCCAATGAACACCGCTGGTACTTGCAGGATATGATTGATGCCGGTGTAGACCTTGAGGAGAGAGATGAACAAGGATACACTGCGTTAGAATGCTCGGTCTACAGTGGTGATGAGGCAACGCGAAAAGTTGTTGAAAACGGCCTGCAACTGCAATTCATTCGCCACGGCAGCAGTGTGGAGGAAGCTAGCCAAAAAGTCAACCAGCTTCTAGATGAAGCAATGCTTCGAAAGGGCTACAGAGAACTCTTTCATGACAAACTGCGACCAGTACTTCTACGCTTAGCCGATGCTCTGGAATGGCAGAAAGTCGTGCCACGAGGCCATCCAGCTACTGATAGCTATGACTTTGTACGGTGGGTTTTCAATTTGATTTGCTTCTGAGATATCTTTATGAAATTGTATTGGAAGACGCAATCTTTGTATGGTGAACGTCTCATGCTGGATAATCTGAACTCCTCATAATAGCAACCTGTGGGCTTTTTTTTAGCACTAACACGACTTCAGCACCTTTGAAAAGCGGTCCGATCTGGCGCAGATGCGCCACGTGTACGCTAAGGCTCTTGTTGCAGATGATGAGAAGAGCGTCATGTTTGACGGTTTAAAGTTTGTACGGTTTTCTGATTTTTCGCGTTGGGGAAGGCTTCCAAGCTCCAGCGACCTTCTTACACAGCAATTCACGGCAGAAACTCGAGAAGGCGCTGATTCGGATTTTATCATCTTCTTGTCCTACAGATGGATCCCACAAGACGAGAAGTTCAAATTCTGGAAAGGCTTTCCAGACGACGCTAACAATACGCAATACCGGCGAATGCTAAGAGCTATTGAAGAATTTCTCAAGCTTCATCTGAAAGTTGATCGAGAAACGCTGTGTATTTGGCTAGTGAGTCATTTCAACAAGGTTCTCTTCATTCCTCCATCTACTCGCCTCTAACTTCCATGTTCTCTTCCAGGATTATGCATGCATAAACCAGAAAGACCCAAAAGCGGGTGTTGCAGCTTTACCGATGAACCTCGCACAGTGTAACGCCATGATCAGTCTTGTCGACGACATGTACTACACCCGTGCGTGGTGTTGCTTAGAGGTTCTCATGATCCTAACGCTCCGTAATGCGTATAACATTCACCTATGGTACGAGCACAGAATTGACCCATGGAGTCGGAAAGAGGTTCTGCAGCTGGGGCCGAAAAACAAGGTTATCGATTTGGCAAAGACGCACGTGAGCATCGAGAGCGACGGGCCCAAGATCGCGTTTTTGGAGCGGCAGACGAAGCTGTTGGGTTGAGGCAAGCAGGTCATTAATTTCTCGTTGCATCTTGATACTGATGAGGTTGGTTTCTTCCAAACAGTCTTTTCATGCGAGGTTCTACAACATAAGTAGTGGAAATTGCGGGAATGTTCATCCGAGGCGCTCTAACTTTCCAAAACAGTTGTGCAGTCAGAAGAAGGTAGGAAGACCTTAGGGCACATCGCACGAACGTGGCAGAGGTGGGCTCGTGCACCCACCTGAAGGCCTCTTCTCGGAATTCGATTTCCGCATGTTCATATTTCCGCATAAGGCAGGACAACACGCCAAACCCAAACATTCCTGCCAAACAAAGGCTGTAGATGCTCGTTTGTTCCGCATCTGCACAGAAAGCCGCTATCGATCGTCACCGGAAACGGAAGCATGATCTACCCTTTGTCCTGACTCCAGTCATATTTCCAGCTAATGGAAGATCGAACAATATCATGCGGCACACTTGTACTCCTTTGGCCGGGAGAAAGACGCCTTCTCAGGACACCCAGACCGTATGGCTGAGAGAGTGAGACTTTGCATTTGCCATGGAAAGCGAATTCTACGAGCAAGAATTTGACAAACCCGCGGAGAGTCGCTACATGATGTTGGGAGCGTACAACGAGCCTAAAGAGCCCAGGCCGGAAAGATCGATCCCGCTCTTTCTCCTGGACAAAGGACGCGAAAGATCTAGCCGGTCGCCATCATCTATTCATTCCACCGCTTCAAAGTCAATGTCCATCTCTTCAGGGGATTTGCCTTCGGCAATGACACAGATGGCTCCTCGAAGGCCAGGCAAATCGCAAACACAAACGCAACTACGAAACCACAAAGACACCCAAGACCGACTACCATTGCAAGCACACAGACAAGACCCTGAGCAGCCGTGGCAAGATAAGCGAACCCAACATGGAGACCAGCGCCATCCACGGAACGGTTCCCAACGGCAGACCCGTCCAAATAAACGACCGAACACCGCCTCCGCCATTCCCAACTCCACCGCTTCCACTTCGTCCGCCCATGACCTCCCAATTAACGCCGCCACCTCCCAACCAACCCTCTCCAACGACGAACTCACCAAGCTCTTCACCGAAGACCCTTGCACCCCCACGCAAACCCTCTTCCTCCTCTGGTACTTCCTAACTACCACCCTCCCACCTTCCACCATCGCCTCCCTCTACAACTCCCTCCACAACCCCTCCGCTCCTATCACCGAATGGACAATCCTCGACATCGCCTATCCCATCCTCCAACGCCTCCCCCGCCATGGACCATTCCTCAAAATGCCTGACGGCCCCGAGCGCTGCCCCTGCTTCTTCTACCTCGACTGCACGCGCCCATCGCTCAGGAAGCGGCGCGAGAGGGGCCAGGATGAGACTGTGGACATGCTGCTCGCGAGGAGGATCTGGGACGCGGATAGCGATGCCGAGATGTTAGCGTGTCCGAGGGGTTATGGCGGCGAGAAACGAGCGCCTTTTGCCAACGAAGAGGGTGGCGAAGATGAGTTGCCGTGGGGAGTGTACGAGCTGGTGAAGAAAGAGGGAAAGGTGCCACCGTTGCCGCTGGGGAGGTGGGAAGTGACCTGGGCTACGTTTCTTGTGAGGGTTGCGGTGGTCACTCTGGCGTGCAATGCGCTGCTACACTCTTTTGCAACGCTAGTGATCTATTTCGAAGCTTTAGGTCGGTTTCTGCTCCCTGGGCTATTTCCCGCGCTTTCTGCGGACGGTCAGTCAGCATGTCAGACTTGCAGCTCCTTGATTTGGCCGACTTGGACGATAGATATCTTTATGGAACACCTTAGCTGTCAGCGGAAGATGCTCGGACAGCCCTGTTCCAGAGGTCAGTGGATATGGGAGATAGGAAATCTTATCGTGGCTATCTCCCTTATTGTGGGGAGCGTGTCGATCATTCGAAGGGTAATCTGGGGCTTTCACAAGAGGACGCATGGGGAGGTTACGGCGGAAAGGAGGCTGGATAAGTTTCGTTCGCTGTCTCAAAGATTGGGGTGGTGGAGGGTATTGACGAGCTTGTTGTCGTTCGACTGGAATCTGACAAAGTTTGCGTTTGGGTTCAAGGATACGACAATAAAGGATGCGAAGTGACTCGAGGCTGAAGTTCTCTAGAACGGGAACGTAAAAGAATTGGAGGATGGTATTTACTAGTCCCCTATTCATCAAGGTAGCCAATTTTGATAAAAGTCACTATGTCCCAATAGCATGGAACAAAGACTAGCAGCCTAGACTCATTTCCGCTCTCGCCTCCTCAATGAAATACCTTACACATCCATCATTCAGCACTCTCGGTGCCGAAATCTCCTTCTGACCTCCTAGCAACGCACGAAGTTTCCACAGCCTCATGTGACGCGTCCTTCACGAATGAGACAGACTTGAAAGGTGATGAAGTACCGTACGTGATGAGCAACGGGAGAGTGCTGGTCCAGGCGTTGTTGCTACTCTGCGATCTACCTTGAAGCCTTCAAACCCCTTTGCAGTATTCGTAAAGGTACTTTTGTCTATCTAAATACGATTTCTTCTATACAAGAGCCGGAACCCTGCACAACCTCCCCGTCCATAATGCTGTGCATGTAGCCTTCCCCTAGAAAGATGTATTCACTGGACTTTTCAGTACTGCTTTGATGGTCTTGTCCGCAGCGCCTTAGTAGAAACGGAACCCGTCCTCCCTGAAGCACCCATACCTCGTCATCTAAACGACAATTGGGAAAACAAAGCCCGACATAGCCTTGCTTCGTGCGAAACATGATATGGCCAAATGTTGTGACGACCAGCGACTTGAAATACCGATCAGTCGGCGGTGATACATGATTCCGTATAGCATTTTGCATGGTCAATACCCATGTCTTGAAGCTTCGTAAGTCTTCTCTTGTTATTCTTTGTGCCTCTTTGCCGTTGTCAGACACGATATCCTCTATGAGCGTCCGCCAGAAAAGAACTTGTCTGGAATCAAAGGTACATCCATCATGAAGATCTTTTAATAGATCTACTCCAGCGACTTCCGCCTTCTCAAGAATAACGCGAATTTGAGACCAGTCTCGGCTAGTAACAGCGTCACCTATCCGTTCTATCTTATCAATGACACATCCATGTACGAGCATGAAACGTTTGTCGAGAATGACGATCTTTGCTTTTGAGTCTCCTGCCGCATGATAAAGGTCATATAAGCTGTATCTCATCATTTCATAGTGCAGAGAACTGAGGTTTGGGCACGGTTCGAAATCTCGAACCCAGGATGGTAAATTATGATGGGCAGAATTGAACCCAAGGCCAGTCAAGCAGCGCAGATCTCCGGGACGAGAAGCCTGGTGTAGCATGGCTTCCATGACACTGAGGTAGACTGTTCTGATGTCCAGAGAGTAGTTGACCGTCAAGTCGCCATAGACGGCTGTATCGACTAAACCCCAAATTCCGTAAACCTTGTCATGTGGGTCTTGACAAGTTTTATACCGGAAACTTCTTAGCAGTCGGTCCAAATCATCAGATAAACCGGGAATCAGAGAGGTATTGCCATGCGAATCGACGTGGGTGCTAACTATCGTACGATCGGCGTAGAAGGTGCAGTCTGCCGGCATTGAACCATAGCTTAGAGCACAGCATTTTGAAAAATGATACTTGTAGTTGATCTCACTGTCCTTCAATGTCTTCCACGGAACCCTCCAGCGACCAAGAACAACCGTAGCGGACGGTGCTAGGATAGACTCTTGGACGCACCAGAATCTTGTCCACCATGGCTTCGTAATAGCGTCCGTAAAGCGATCCCAAAGTACATCAAATGCAGCGTCATATCGGAAAGAGTAGTCATCCCCACCGGGGATCTTCTCAAAGCAAGAGAGCTCATGTAAATGCCTATTTTCGGCAAAGTGTCGAACAAGGGCGAAGGGATCAACGTCATAGTGGAGATCATCCCGCTTCGGGTTCGTGTAGCCTATATTGCTTATCAGTAAAAGATACTAAGATAGCTGCCGGAACAGAATAAGCGAACCAGCATTTGCGCAAGGCGGGCTTTCGGTACCGCGAACTGGACTCGGAACACCTAGCCAGATGTATGCCGAAGAACAAGATCGAAAGATCGTACCCATCATGGCTACTTGTTGAGATTTCTCTCTTTCATTCTCTTGGTTGATGCAGATAGAATCCACCCAAAGCCGAAGTTCCCCGTCCGATCTACGCAGATGACGGAGGCATGCCTTTAGATTAGTGCGTATCTTTATTTCGACGCTCTCAACACGAACTAATTGTGTGTCCATGTGATCCCCCCATGCGTACGACACGGCCTGATATTGGGGGAATCTATCTAAAGACGCTACCTCGAGCCGGCAGTGGATTGGCGAAGGTTCCACTCCCGGTAGTAGTATGAGAATTCGAATTTCATGCCTCTGATTTTCAAGCTCCTGGTACAACTGACACGCCATATTTGAAGTTATAATTTGTGAAATGTCAAGACTTTCAGGAAAAGACCTTGTTCGCGGGCGATAAACTCCAAACAAATCTTGATCGAAAAT
The DNA here is from genome assembly GCA_021030945.1 of Pyrenula aspistea. Taxonomy (NCBI): domain Eukaryota; kingdom Fungi; phylum Ascomycota; class Eurotiomycetes; order Pyrenulales; family Pyrenulaceae; genus Pyrenula; species Pyrenula aspistea. The sequence goes on along the minus strand of JAGFML010000054.1, from coordinate 252,309 downwards.
TGGAGTTCAGCACAATAGTAAATCTCGCGACGTATAGCGGCTCTTGAAGGTAGACTATGGCGTACAGAAGAATTATTGAGGAAAAGCGCAGGCTTTTTGTCTCATCGCTCGCAGGCTGATATTTTTAAGATTCTTCCGAGAGACTTCTCAAGTTTGATAACTGAAAAGCAATGTAACTAACATTTTAAAACGTTAACACTGCTGACTAGGAATGCGTCTACCTCTGTAGAGACATGGGATATTGGCCTAACTTTCTGACGCGAAGACTACCCAAATACAATGGAGGAAGATGATTTTGTCTAGAATAAAGCGTCGGAATAACCACTGCGGCAATTATTTATTGCAGGGTAGACCTGTAGCATAAGGTTATTGCCTGGGTATCCCTGTTCCTCTACCTTCTACATAAAGTGATTTGACATCTCCAAACAGCACTAGGGCGTCCAGATTTATGACCGTAGCCTTTGACAGTGTTCGAATTTGGCTCATTGAGCTAGATCTCATTCTATAGGTCTCAGATATTGCGCAATGGTGTCCAAACGCGATGCCGCCCCAGTGTCGATGATCTTCAAAACGCCGCCACGCCCACTTATCCAAGGGTATGCGAAAGCAAGAACGCCAGATAATGCAGATAATCAAAAAACCGCGCCATTGCACAAAGAGAGACAAGGCGAAAAGAAGATCCTACCACCAACGGCCCTTTCGTCCCTCCCCATCCCCGAATCCCTGCTCCTCTTCCTCCCACTTTAACCGCTCCATCACACTCCTCGCCCGCCATGCCCTAACGAATTTCCACGCTTCTGCGTCCGCGAGGCTCCACGCTTCTGCTACAGCCCTGATCGTCGTCACCTTGCTGTCTTTGCTCTTCAGCATCACCCTTGCTTTTTCAAGCAAATCCTTTTCAATTTTCAATTCATCATCGCTTGGTGGATCTGGATCGTAACTTTTGCGAATGTCTTCAGGTATGCCTGGCGGCGTCTTAGGCTGCCGCTCTGGTCCCGGGATAGGAGGCTCAGCTTCGCCATGTCTTATCTTCTCTCGAGGGATAGCGAAGCCGAAATGCCATTCAAGGTTTTCAAGCCATTCTTCAGGAAGGCTGACCACAGCGTGTTCTTGCTTTGTGGAAGTGACCCATCTGTCCTCGCCCTTGGTGACGAATTTGGGAACATTCTCCGCAGCCATCCAAAGTCCGCGGCTGATGCCATAGTCTGAGGCGATTGCTTCTTTAAGGCTGACAACGCGACTTGGCCCACCACGTCCCGCACCGAGGATTTCTTTCGTTGCAGCCATGAGCCACGGGTCGCGCTCAGTATGGCGTCGAATGTGTGCAATAGTGATGCTGTCTGATTGATTATTGAGACTGGTAACAGTGAAGGGATGGGGAACTGCGGCGATGGTGAAGAGTGTGGATGAGTTGCGGAAAGAGTTCGGTGTTCTGACGATAGTACGGGAGGTCATGCACGGGGCGCATTTTGGATTGTTGGGAGGGCAGGAGGCTGGGATGACGGATTTGGGACACTGGGCTAGGAGATTCGCAAGGTGCCAGCATGGCGCGGTAAGAGCAGTTGTGTGTTTGGGAAGAGGCTTGAGGACTGCAATACCATCTGTAAAAGTGCTCTGCCAGACCATGTGAAGGTGTGAGTTGATTAGATCGTTCAGGGCCATTCTCCCGTCATTTGGCGAGCTGACCAGCTTTTCTGCGAGGGCTTTGTATTTAGCGGTAACAGTAGCAGAGTCGTAATGAGCGATCGTAGTAGGCTCTTCAATTCTGAATTTTTCTGGACGCATGATGTCAAGCACAGACTTTGAGGTCTTTAGCTTAGCGTCATGGAGAGCATCCTTGACCGCTTCGTTGATGTCATTCTTTTCACCAGCCAAGAGCCCTGCTCCAAAGTTTTCAAACCGAATGAGAGATTGGTACTGCCCGCGGCGCAGGAATGTCAGCAATGGGTCGTCGTACGTGCCCATGGGAAAGCAGTGCCAACTAGCGAGGAGTCCTGTGCCCATGTGACCCCAGGCGAGCCATCGTGCGAACTCGAATTCTAGCCCACGCTCTAATTTCTCCATTTGTAATTGCTGATACATTGGGTTATTCATGGCATCGTCCCTGCCAAGGACGACTGGGCGGAAGCCATGTGCCCACCAAGCCTTTTTCCAAGTCCAGAGTATTTTCTGGTCCGTCTCTTTTGTTTTTACATCTTTCTCTCCATCAATATCGTAATAAGTGTAGACCGGAGGTCGGTCTCGTAAAGGTGGAAGAACTGCTCGGTCTTCGTCCAGCGTGATCGAGGACGAAAATGGATTTAGCCACGTCCAGTCACTGTACCAACTGGTATCTCCATTGGTGCTATTCTGCTGCTCTGGAGGCTTGTGAGACGATGTGCGCCAGGAGAAGCGGAAGCCGGACACGCCGAGAGATGACAAGCTCTCGCTAAGCTGGCTGGATTTCGCGACGGTAGGCGTTTCTGTGGATGACATCCGAGGTCGTGAAGGCACGGAGGATGAGAATATTATCACCGCTGCCGCAAAAAATCCAACTCCAAGAAAAAGTGACCTAAAGCGAACAGGAGGCATGGTAACTGTATAGACAAGGATACAAAAAGGGGGAGGGATTAGATGATTGTGTTAAGTCGAGGGACTCTTTTGCGAACTCCCTTCATAATGCAAGAAGGATGGAAGAGAAGAAAAAGCAATCCCGACACAGTCAAATCCAAATGAGAGACCAAAGTTAAGAGTTGAAGGCAGAAGGGAAAGCAGATGCTGCGGTGCGAAATTCCTCAGATCGGCGAAACGCGTGCAGGGGTCCGCCAGGCACAAAAGCCACCACGCTAACTATTTTCTTTCCGTACTAAGATATTATGCGGTCTCGATGGTGACTGTTCCGAAGGCGCACCGCATTGTCTCATTCACGGCTTAACATTAAAGGCTAATCTTAGGATGGGCTCAAGCGGTCTTAGCTGGACGACTCGCCTGCAGGATGCGACTATATCGCCGTTGACACGTGACTATCCCGAGTCATCTACAGGATCAGAGTCTGCCTCCAACAGAAGGTCAATCGAGGCAGTTGAGGATGTCAAGGCGTCTCAGCCTGAGTGGGAGGCCTTGAAGAGACTCTATGGAGCTAGTAGCACTTCTTTTAAGGTTATTGTTGCGGCATACGCTGTTCTAGTAGGTCGACTGACGGGGGACGAAGATGTATCAGTTGGGATCAATCCTGATGGCCTGCCATTTGTTCTACGTTTATCTTTATCCCCGACAACCGAATTTCAAAGCCTTGTGTCAACTGTTGAGGCTCGGATGGATGAAGCAATGGCCTCAGATCGCCCTTCTCTTTCCAGTATTCGAGATTCATTGTCGAGTTCAGCTTTGTTCAGATTTGCTATCTTTGACGGTAATACAGCCGCACTCAAGGGCTTTTCGGATGTACGCGACACTACAGATCTTGCCGTGAAATTTGTGCTAGGACAGGAAGGGGGCATACGACTTTCGGGCTACTATGACCAACGTTTGTTTGCAAGTGCTCGGATTCGAACTATATTAGCTCAGATTCTTTGCCTTGTGAACTCGGCAGCGCATATTTCAAATGAATCGATCGGTAGGTTGAATTTTATGACCTCGGAAGAGGGAAAATTATTACCGGATCCTACTACGAACCTAGACTGGTCAGGATTCCGTGGCGCAATTCATGACATATTTTCCAAGAATGCTGAAGACTTTCCTGAGAGAACTTGTGTTGTGGAGACCAAGTCAAGGTCATCCGCTCAGAGAGTGTTTACATACGAACAGATTCACCACGCTTCAAATATCCTGGCTCATCATCTCGTCTCATCTGGAATTAAGCGCAATGAAGTGGTGATGGTGTATGCCCACCGAGGAGTAGATCTTGTTGTGGCTGTCATGGGAATTCTCAAAGCAGGCGCTACCTTCTCAGTCATCGACCCGGCATATCCTCCAGATCGCCAGAACATTTATCTTGAGGTGGCTCAACCTCGAGCATTAGTCATCATTGCAAAAGCCTCACAAGAAGCAGGAGAGCTATCAGATCATGTTCGGTCGTTCATTGACGAAAACTTAGACCTGAAGACTGAGGTGCCGGCGCTTGCTCTTCATGATGATGGAAGCTTGACTGGCGGAGGCCGGGAGGGGCGTGACGTGCTTATTGGCTTGAACAAAGTAAAAGAAAAGAGTCCCGGCATCGTTGTTGGCCCTGATTCAACACCGACTCTATCTTTCACCTCCGGCTCGGAGGGAAAGCCCAAAGGTGTACGGGGCCGACATTTTTCTCTGGCCTATTACTTTGATTGGATGTCAGAGAGGTTTCGCCTTTCCAAGGATGATAAATTTACGATGCTGAGTGGCATAGCACATGACCCCATCCAGCGCGACATATTCACTCCTCTCTTCCTCGGTGCCCAACTGCTAGTACCTCATAAAGACGACATCCAGAATGAAAAGCTTGCTGAATGGATGAAGAACTATGGCGCTACTGTCACACATCTCACCCCAGCTATGGGGCAAATACTTGTCGGCGGCGCTACTTCGCAATTTGACAAGCTCCACCATGCCTTTTTCGTTGGTGACATATTGATAAAACGCGACTGCAGGCAACTGCAAAGTCTTGCCTCCAACGTGTCTATAGTGAATATGTATGGTACCACTGAGACGCAGAGAGCCGTGAGCTACTACGATATACCCTGTTTTCGAGATAAGACTGGCTTTTTAGACACCTTGAAAGACGTCATTCCAGCTGGGAAGGGAATGCATAATGTACAAATGCTCGTTGTGAATCGCTTTGACAGGACAAAGCTGTGTGCTGTAGGCGAGATCGGCGAGATATATGTCCGCGCAGGCGGCTTAGCTGAAGGCTACCTCGGCGCCGATGACCTGACCCAGAAGAAGTTCGTCCAAAATTGGTTTACCGATCAAAATCGATGGGTTGAAGAGGATAGGGCAAAAGCAAGACCTGACGTTCAGCCTTGGCGAGAATTCTACCTTGGCCCTCGAGATCGGCTTTATAGAAGCGGAGACTTGGGCCGATACACACCTGATGGAGATGTTGAATGCTCTGGCCGAGCCGATGATCAAGTGAAGATCCGCGGCTTTCGTATCGAGCTCGGCGAGATCGACACCCATCTCTCCCAACACCCTCTCGTTCGAGAGAATATTACACTAGTCAGGCGAGACAAAAATGAGGAGCAGACTCTGGTCAGCTACATCGTGCCACATCAGGGAGCTTGGAGGTTATGGTTGAAGCAACAAGGCCTCGAAGAGAACGAAGGCGACGACAGCCTTCGTGATCGATATACGCGGTTTGAGCCGCTTCGACGGGACGTACAAGAAGCGTTGAAAAAGAAATTGCCTGCATATGCGATTCCGTCCATCATTTTTCCACTGTCGAAAATGCCATTGAACCCAAATGGAAAAATCGATAAGCCAAAACTTCCGTTCCCTGATAACATTGCGTTCTTCATGACCCGGAGACGGAAATCATCAACCTTCACAAATCTCACTGAGACTGAACAGGCTCTTGCTAAAATATGGCAAGAGTTGATACCTGGTGTAATTGCCCGGACCATTAAATCGCAAGATTCTTTCTTGGACCTTGGAGGCACTTCCATGCATGCACAACAGCTACCATTTCGTGTTCGGCGACGATGGCATACTGGAGAGGAACTTGTCACCGTCACTCAGATCTTTTCTGACCCTACCTTAAAGGGAATTGCTGCAAAAATCGATCGCATGCTCGCTAAAGATTCAGAAGAGGCAATTCTGAATGACGCTACGACAAACGGAATATCAGAGGTTGAGGAACCGAAATATGCCGCAGACGCACGAAGTCTTGAACAGTCCCTGCCAGCAACCTTTCCATCAACCAAGCCCTCAGTTGATAAATCTCAAACTTACAAGGCCTTTCTCAGTGGAGTGACAGGGTTTCTTGGCTGCTTCATACTCCGAGACCTGCTCTCTCGACGCAATCCAAAGATCGATGTCGTACTTCTAGTACGCGCCAGAGACTGTACAGCCGCGCTGGAACGCGTCAGAACGACATGCAAAGCTTATGGTGTCTGGTCTGAAGATTGGGTTTCCAGGATACATTGCGTCACTGGCAATCTTGGAAGCGAAAACCTCGGCATGTCCTCAGAAGACTGGAACAAAGTCTGCTCAGAATGCGACCTCGTCATCCATAACGGCGCCCAAGTCCACTGGGTCTATTCCTACGCCCACCTCAAGCCCGCCAACGTGCACGGCACCATCTCCACCCTCAACCTCTGCGCCCACGGCAAACCTAAACGCTTCGCCTTCGTAAGCTCCACCAGTGTCCTCGACACCGCCCATTATGTCCGCGAGTCCGAGCGCATCACCGCCTCCAACGGCGACGGCATACCCGAGTCCGACCCCCTCGACGGCAGCAGCACTGGCCTCTCCACCGGCTACGGCCAGACGAAATGGGTCTCCGAACACCTCGTCCGCGAGGCCGGCCGCCGCGGCCTCCACGGCTCCATCATCCGCCCCGGCTACGTGACCGGCGATTCTCGATCCGGCGCCACCAACACCGACGACTTCCTAATCCGCATGCTCAAGGGCTGCATCCAACTCCGCCTCCGCCCCAACATCAACAACACCGTCAACATGGTCCCCGTCGACCACATCGCGCGCGTCGTCGTCGCATCCGCGCTCCACTCCCCTTCTGACCCCCTCAGAGTGGTCCACGTCACCTCCCACCCCCGCCTGACCTTCAACGCCTTCCTCTCCACCCTCTCCCACTACGGCTACGCCTGCCCCCGCGCCGACTACAACCCCTGGACCGACGCCCTCCGCTCGTACGTCTCCGGCGCAGACGAAAGGGAGAGCGAGCGCTTCGCGCTCATGCCGCTGCACACCTTTGTCCAGAACGACCTACCGAGCAACACGCGGGCGCCGGAGCTGGACGATCGGAACGCCAGGGAGGCGCTCAGGATGGATGGAGTAGAAGGGAAAGAGGGAGGAGGAACGGGCGTGAGTAGGGAGATGGTGGGGCTGTATCTGGCGTTTTTGGTGGGCATTGGGCATTTGCCTGCGCCGGAGGGGGGGAGCGGGGAGGAGGAGTTGCCGAGGGTTTTTGTTGGGGAGGAGCAGGTTAGGGCGTTGGAAAAGGTTGGGGGGAGGGGGAGGGGTGGGTGAAGTATGGGCTGGTTGATTCACAGACGGAAGAATCTTGGGGATACGTAAGATTAGTGTTGTGGGAGGATGAAGTAAAAGTTTGGTAGCATCTATATTACTCTCAATCGCTTGAGCAATAAATGAAATACAAAGATTTATATGAATTACAGAGTCTGGGGTATCTTGGGATATCTTGGGTTACTAGCTCTAACATCGGAAAACGCGAAAGATCTCCCTTTCCGGACCTCTATCCATGATCGTACGTCTCTTCGTCCTCTATCCTTCTGCTCTGACGTCGAACCACGGAATATGTCGGGCTGACCGGACTCGTCCTCTTCAGCCCTTCTTCGACATCTCGAAATCCCTTGATCCAAGATCTCAAGCCTTCCACGATCTCCGTCCCTTCTGAATTTTCTTTGCCCAAGCTGATGCTCTCAGAGAAGCCATCATTAGCCCCATCGAGACCATGCCGACCAGCGGAGCTTGGCGTTCTAAGGCCAAGCGGCGCGTTTTGTGGCGACGTTGGGTCGTCTTCTTCGATGATGTACCGCCCCCTGAATCTGCCCTTGCCCCTCACAACTTCTCTCTGCCTCTTTCCTGGCCTTGGTGTAGATCCTGCAGCCGACCGCGGAATAACGTTTACACTGCCCCTACGTGGTGTCAATGGCGTCGAGTCACCTGCCTGGCCGGGCCGTTTCTGGAAGTTCTCGACCCAGCCCTCTAGACCGCCGACTGCGGCGCCCATGGCTCTCATTACAAGCTCTTTTTCGGCTGCTTCGTCCCGCAGCCGCTGGACCTCTAATTCTAATGTGTTGTTATCGACAACCAGATTGTCGATTTCGTCCTCTTTCTCGTGTAGAGTATTGCGCGCATTGCGGAGTCCAGTGGTTGCAGCCTTAAGGGACATTTGCAGTTCGATGCATTTCTGAGCCAATGCTTCGAGCTTGCTGGTGAAGAGTTCATGAATATGGGTTGAATCTTCCTGGCGAAAGCGCAATTCAGCGCCGAGACGTTCCGTTGTGGCTAGGAGTTCCTTTTGCGAAGCTTCCACAGAACGCAGGGTTTCGATGTCGGTGGCTCGATGCTGCTTGAGGGTAGAAGCCTGTGGCGCGTAGCCGTCAGAGAGGTCTAATTCTGTGGGCTCAACCATGCCATGTTGTATCTTGTTCAGTTGCTGGTGCAAGATCTCAAGACTTTTATTGGGCAGTACCCGTTCTTCTGTGAGTGCAAGGCGGGAGAGAAATGCGAGACGGGTAGATAGAGAAACTCTGTTAGTCCCCCTCTTCTCATCTGAAAATGGGGAACCCAGTGAGCGACGACGAGAAGAGGAACTCAGAGGTAAGGACTCGGATTCAGAGCTAGGCGATGATGGCGGTTCGAAGCTTGGCTTTGACTGCGGATCTGGCTCGGGAGACACGAGGACCGGAGACAGGCTTGTTGGAGGTGTTTGAGTTGGCGTCCTTAATGTCGCATCATCTCTCTCTATGTTGCGGCTATGTGGGTGAGCACTTGGGCTCTCGATGGTTGGCCTCGAGTGGATGGTGGAATTGGAATGTGCTGTAGATGGCGGGGTCGGAAGATGGTTCTGGTGCTGATAACCGTCCATGAGGTGTTTGTGAGATTGCCGGACATCAGCCATAGCTCGGTATTTTGTCTCCGAGATGCAGAAGACATATTAGGAGGGTATGGAGTCACAATCGAACTAGAATGTGGTCACGAGCTTCACGTTGCGCAAACTGGTGGTGGCTGGGAATTTGCTGCAGTTCCCGCAAGTTGGGGGGGCCCAACGGGTCGAGTGAGGTGCGTGGTTCGAGCGTGGCTACAAACAAGGAATGCAGAAGCTTATTGTTAACGTGCAACAGATTTCTATGTTAGCCATGTATTCAGCGACCGCCAACTGTGTGTCACGATATTAAAAGTGGCTGCGAGATTAGGCCTATCGAGTTAGTTCATCTGTATCTTTGTGAGCCATGGCCGGCTTGATACCCAGAAAGCTTTCCCCTTTTTGACGTTTCCTTTCCTTATTCTACACGTTCACGCTCCCTTCTATCGGATACTGTCTCTGCCTCCCAGGCCGGCATAGCCAATTGCCTTCACCGTTCAAGATGCAAATTAGCTTCTTTGCTCTGAAGTGGATCAAACAAAAATTCTTACCAGAATACGCCAGCTTGTTTGTATGCAGTCAAAATTGCTAGATGCCGGTCTGACGGCACATTACTAGGCCTAATAGCCGGTTCTTGAAAGCAGGGACTCAGATGTCGAGAGTGTAAGGAGCCCTTTCGGATATTTAGTGGCAGACGAACTTCCTCTGACCCGCACCGGCCGGAGTAGTAATGACCCCCAACGTCGGCGAGTAGATGCAATATGGTGCAATATCGTACCAGAGAGAAAGGTCCACACCAGGGGCAAATTACAGATTGTTCGTCAAAGGAACGTGTAAGCTTTCCACAACCGGGCCTCTCACAGATGACGTGGAGTTCATCGTATTCAAACTTTCGCTCAAGATTCTGGGGAGACGATGCGTTTGTGACTAAGTGACTTCTTTGTGGTGATGGAGTGAATGGAGAAGCTTGGGGATTAAGGGGGGACTGTTGTGGAAGCGCTGTCTGAGTAGGTGGGATGATTATTCTTGGTCTCGAGCGTGAAGGAGTAGGCACATTCTCTTCACCCTTTTTGTATAGTATGAGTGTCTGGAGCGGCTGTTTGGCTGGTTCATCATTATTCTGCAATGTGCCGGTTGAAGCGATAGATTCACGTCTCGAACTCTCATTCCTCTGGATCAATAGCTCAGTAGAGACGTTTATTCCTGTAGCAAATGCATCACAAATATTAGGCATAGTGCGAATTGTATCAGCAGTATTGGCCTCATCTCGCTTCATGTCGACGCTCAGAGGCTGCGGCAGTGAAGTTGAAGATTTCCTTTCTTCTGCTCTGGAATTTCCGATTGATGGTGAGGTGTGAGTGAGGGCGTCCTGGGTTGATGATATCTGTGAGTTTGATAACCACTGGGGTCGTTGAATATCCGGGTTATCCTCTGTGGCAGCTGTAGCTGCACCATGCTTTTTCACATGTCGATCTTCTATTCGGGTTTGCTCATTTGCATTTCCGATTTCATTGCTCATTTCACTTTATAAGCAATCTTCCAACGCTCTAGATTCCAAAAGAGCGTGATTTTTCTCAAGAAACTCATGCAGAGTCCTGTTTCTCCTCCGCAGCTCCGCAATCGTCGCAAAATTTTTGATTGTCTCGATATTTTTTTGCTATTGATAATTTGAGTCTTGGATTTGCCTGACGCTTTTGTCTCTGCAGCTGTCGAATCGCAGAATCGTATTCTCTATCTTTTGATGGATCCACTCGACGAAGCGCGCTATCGACTCGAGCGCTAATGCAAGAAAAGTACTCGTTCGGACCAAACTGACTCTCGAAGGCCTTGTTGAGGCCCAGCTGTACATCCATTTCGCTCAATGAAACGACTAGGAGGACCTTGCTCATTGCTTTGGCGTAAACCTTCCAGGATGGACCCTGGACTCTCATCAGCAGGATCAATCAATCCAGTAATAATCTTATGTACCTCGTGCTCCGTTGTAGAACTTGGATAGCTATCAGCCGCAGTGTCGACGACGCATTTGTGCGACAGCGTAAAGTGTGCTCTTTCTAGGAAGAAGCTGATGATCTCTCGAGATTGTCCTGGAAATGTTGCTCGCTTGATAAGACCTCCCTCGAAAAGAAGGTGATCTTCGTCATCATTCACCAGCGTAGTTTTCTTGATAACGTTCTCAGTAGCGCCTGATTTCTTCACCGGCTGGATCCTCAAGGTACCCCATCCTAGGTCGGGTGCTTCGTAGGCATCGCTCTTCTTATTCTGAAGGATTTTTTGAGCGACACTGACTAGAATTTGAGCTTCACGCCCTGTTTTCACAGGCAACGTATATGCAACTAGTTCGATATCCTTGATGAGAAAGTCCACGATGCTCTTGTGCGTGATGTCATACTCGGGGACCTCCATGAAGAAATTGGTGCCATCGAGATGGTAAATGATCTCGTTGGGAATTAAGACGAGCTTAATCCTTGTCCTAGAAACGGAAGGGCTCTGGTGTATGAAAAACATCCAGCCTAGATGGCTGTCTTCGTAGGCGGCCTGATTTTCTCGAGCAAGAGTCCTCGCTATGGACGGGTCAACGTGAAAGAAGTTTTCCGTAGTCATTCTCGTAATGCTTAAGTTCTCTTCGTGGAGGCAAATCGGTTGACGGAATCGAAATCGTGGCAATAGAAACTTAGATCACAACAGGCAAAAGCAAGTTTCAGATCGAATAGAATTCTTACCAAGCGGCGAAGACAAAAGGCAAAGAACGTTGTAGAGATACATTTTGAAAGTATGTCGGACTAATTTGGTGGCCGGGTAGCTCCCTTTTTTTGCCTAAATCGTGAACACTGGAAACACCCTAGGAAAGGATTGTTGTCTCTCCGCATACGGTACACTGCCAAAGGTGAAGGCTCCTCAAATTTCCCTTGACAATGAAAGGAGAACTTGTTTAACGAGGCTTAGTTCTCTTCTCCCTGAAAATGACTAGGCCCTTACAATGTGCTTCTAGTCATCTTTTTCTTTCGTGCAGAGTGTCTATCTTCTTTCTTCATCCTGTTTCTTTGATTTCCAGCTTGTTGGAAGCTACCGAACTAAACAAGTACAGCATCTTTTTGGTATCGCAAGCCTTCTAGAGCAACAAGTTGAGGCCGCTCCGCATTTCCGTTTGAGCAGATCTATAATACACTAGGTTGAGGGCCATTGCTTGAGAAATTGCACCTGCGACTCGATAATTGTCGAACTAGATGCTTAATCAATGGCTGGGATAAAAACAGAATCGCGATCAACATTACCGATGGCCAAAAGCTAAACCTCCCGACTCGGTGACCGGAAAAGCTTGAGGTATCAGTGACAGGAAATCCGATGTCTTTTACAGCAGCGTATTGCCCTTTGAAGTTAAACAACGAAGGCACAGATGGATTCAGAAGCCAGATCTAGCATACGGCTTGCTAGAAAAGAAAGATGACAGATCCACAAAGGCAGCGAAAGTGCGAATCAGCTGGACAGCGCAGATTTAGGAGAGGTGCTTTTGACTATGATGTTTGCCGATTTCCTGGAAATTTCTTGATTGCTACTGATGTTGTGAACGTGGCCGGTATGTCGCCGTCGAGATTTTTGGATTTCTCAGATGCAACTAGCAACGGAAATTTGAAATCGATCCGTCGAGTCCGATCCGATCTCAGTGCTCCAGTGGACATCAAAGAAATATCCTTATTTAGTTGTACGCGATTGGCAACAGTGTTCTCGGAAAGCAAGTACTCTCAGAACAGGTGACTGCCAATTTTCTTCCACGCAAAACTGAAAGCTTTCATCTCTTCAGACCTTATGGGCGGTCCGGCTTCTTAGTTGAACACCAATTAAACTTAGCTTCAAAGCGAGCCAAGTCAAGAAACAGCCAGCATTGACATTTCTCCTATATCTTATTTTTTGAATGAGTTGAACACAACTTTCAGCGGGTTTGGCAGGGTCAGACCGCACTTCCGTTTTGAGAGGTGGAATAGGAATCGAAACATGAACAGCATCGTCAGAGGTGTCGTCCCAAAGATTGGAAGCGTCTTTCAGCTAACAACAGTTCTTTCGCATGAGATGTCAAATCTAAGTCCGACGGACGGGTGATCTACATCTAGAGGGACTGGAGAATCCTGTGAGAGTGGAAGAAGTGTCTAAAGCACAGAATGGAAGAGTCGCAGCATCCCGAACAGCACAGCATTGAACAAAAGGTGGACAACTGTGTCCAATTCCAGAAATTGATTGCCAAGGCTATTTCAACTGCACGATCTTCAGTTTCATGGAGATCTATAAAGCTCACCGAATTTCCAAAAGTTTTGGCGGTATCGGGGGCGAAAATGGCAAATCCATGGCAAAGAAGAATTTGAATGAATGTCACAGCAGGACCTAAAAAGTTTTTGTATGCTACCACTGCAGGCTTGATCGGGAGGTTAACCATGAGCATTCCAAAATCACAAGACGTGAAGACTGCTCGATGTCATGCTCGGCTCTTCCAGCCGCCCCGTGCGTGAGCATAATCATTTTGGAACAAAAGTGGTCAGGGCTAGTCATGCTTCCACGCGTATCTTCCCACGCTGCGAGTCATCATCACTTGACACCATTTTTTGGACCTGGTGCCTCTTTTAACGTTTCAACCATGTTAAGTTAAACGTGACCAGCCCTACGTCTTCTTCTGAAGACTACATGATGAGGAGTTCAGCCTCCACGCAATGCTAGCCTAAGTTTCATTCACTGCATTTGCCCCACAACTTTTCCCATGGCCGAGAGAGCACCTCCTTCGACCACAGCCGTGTCTATTGCTGTCGCAATCATCTCCGGCACAATCGGATACTTCCTCGGTCAAGGGTCTAGCATCGGACTCTTCGGCAGCAGCGGCAACCCTCGCGGTCCTCACGATGGCAAACAGAAAAAGAGCTGGCCTAATAGCTACGATGTGAACGTGCATGTGGACTCCAGTGATGAAGAGCTAGTCGCAGCTACGCGTGCGCAGCCGGAAGAAGACAGTGATAGTGATAGAGAGGTGGTCGGCGAGCTGAATTCTTTCCAGGGGTCGAGGGAGGAAGTGAAACTTGTGATGGCTGTAAGAAGTGACCTCGGCATGGGCAAAGGTATGGCTGCATGGCTTCTTTTAAAGCTCTACATCTCGCAAATCCTGCGCCTTATCTTACTGCGAACAACTTCTTTACTGACCCGATTACAGGGAAAATCGCCGCTCAATGTTCACATGCAACGCTCGCTTGCTATAAATCTCTGCTAAGTCATGCTCCATCTGCCTCTCTTCTACGCCGCTGGGAGCAGGGCGGGCAGCCGAAGATTGCGGTGCAGGCGAAGTCGGAGGATGAGCTACAAATGCTGCAGGCACAGGCAATGAGCTTGGGCCTTTGTTCCAGAATCATCCACGATGCAGGAAGGACACAAATTGCGGCTGGAAGTGCGACTGTACTCGGTGTGTTGGGTCCTAAGAGTGTAGTGGATCAGGTCACGGGAAGCTTGAAGTTGCTGTGATGTTCACTACCTTGGTTGTTTCTTGCATAAGATGGTGTCCTTCTAAGACTCTGGCAAGGAGTCCTTGGTACGAGGGCATGCATATCTGCACCCAGGATGTTACACTCAAACCGCTCAGTCTTTGAAAATGTTGGCTGCAAGTGATTGCGTCTCCTGATCTCCTGTCTACTGTAGAAATGCCGGCCACAGTATCACGTGATTCGCAGGGCCATGGTCAGGGTCTGATGGTCCAAGCTCCTCAAAATTTTGGAGAAGTCAGTTCCGAAAAACTACTCAGCGCCATGTTCCAATTACACTCAACGTCTACCATATTATTGTCCCATATCTTTTCTCCTCTGCCCCGCTCCACCTATCATCATGCTATCAACACTGCGACCTGTTGTCCGACAGGTTAAGGCAGCCCCAACCTGTCTCCGCATAGCAAATGCTCGCTTTACATCAACTTGGGCAGATGTTGCCCAAGGCCCACCAGACGCAATTCTTGGGATCACAGAAGCTTTCAAAGCTGACAGCTTCAAAGAGAAGATTAACCTTGGGGTTGGCGCATACCGTACGATTGGCCCTGTTAGCTGCCTCTGCTATTACTGAACTTGTACAAGGTGACGACAAGGGGAAACCGTATGTTCTACCCTCGGTACGCGCTGCCGAGGAGACGGTGGTTGCTGAAAAGCTCGACAAAGAATACGCTGGTATCACCGGAGTCCCTTCGTTCACCAAAGCGGCTGCTCTTCTTGCCTATGGCCCGAAATCTGCGCCTATCAAAGAAGACCGTGTTGCGATCACTCAATCCATCTCTGGGACAGGAGCACTTCGAATAGGGGGTGCCTTCCTAGAAAGATTTTATCCTCATGGAAAGACCATCTATATCCCGACTCCCAGTTGGGCAAACCACAATGCCGTCTTCAAGGATTCTGGACTAAAAGTGGAGAAGTATAAATACTACAATAAAGACACTATTGGACTCGACTTCGATGGCATGCTTGCGGATTTAAAGGCCGCTCCGACGAAATCGATTGTGCTTCTGCATGCCTGTGCGCATAACCCCACAGGCATTGATCCCACGCCAGAGCAATGGAAACAGATCAGCCAAGTCATGAAAGAAAAGGAGCATTATCCATTTTTCGACATGGCTTACCAAGGGTTCGCAAGCGGTGACACAGACAAGGATGCGTTTGCTGTACGATACTTCATTGAGCAAGGTCATGGACTTGTCCTTGCACAAAGCTTTGCCAAGAATATGGTATGCAGTATTTTTACCATGGTAGATCTGTGCTGACAGCTGATTAGGGTCTTTATGGAGAACGTGTTGGAGCTTTCTCGGTCGTTTGTACTTCAGCCGAGGAGAAGAAGCGTGTTGATTCTCAAATTAAGATCCTTGTCCGACCTCTCTATTCGAATCCTCCAATTCACGGTGCTCGCATTGCGAGTCAAATTTTGAACGACCCTGGCTTGAATAAGCAATGGCTTGGTGAGGTTAAGGGCATGGCAGATCGCATTATTGAGATGAGAGCACTCCTGAAGCAGAACCTGAAGGATCTCGGCAGCAAGCATAACTGGGACCACATCACCAGCCAGGTATGATTGAAATCTGGTTCGCGGAGATTTTGGGCACTGACTAGCCACTCCATAGATTGGAATGTTCGCCTACACTGGCCTCAAGCCAGAGCAAATGGAAGCACTGGCGAAAGAACACTCGGTCTACGCCACTAAAGATGGACGTATCTCGGTCGCCGGGATTACTACCGGCAACGTCAAGAGACTGGCTGAGTGTATTTACAAGGTAACAGGATGAGAGAGCTCGGTCATGGTTTCACTGTCTCGAATTTATTGGGCAATGCGCTTCGCCGGGCAGGCTATTGGATTATCTTTGCATATTGACATGGACAGCCAAAAAGGAGCGTCGTACATAACCTTTTCCCAGCAATTTTTGGTTACACCTAGCCATGTGGCATTCAAATAGACATTCTGCACCTCGGGCCCTACCGACAGAGATGTCGTGCTAAATCCGCGTTCCGGGCTTCGGGGCTTGGACCTCGTACAGTGTGGCGCGAACCGTTGAAGAGTGGCGGACTTGGCCCAGGGAATCGTTATCGTGAAACTGCTCGGTAGCTGAGCCATTACAATCACGTCAAGACTGTTGATCGAGCGATTTCATATGTCGTCGGTTCCATGGCTGAAATCACCGTGTTTGCGGTCAAGCTGTGTGCCGCGGCAGGCTTTTAACGCTGACCCAATCTCAATAAATGTTTCCCACATCAGTTGGGAAACGAGAATAGACGGATATTTGCCATCATGATACGATGCGTGTGGTAGCATGCAGATTTCGCCTCGCTCGACCGCTGAAGAGACTATTGAAAATCATCCTGCAAACCCCTTTTTCCCCCTGAGGATCTATCAATCGATGCAATCTCGTTAGGGCGCGTTTCATTAGGGGCATCGAGAGTATTGGACCGAGTTCTCGATCGATCAAGACAGCTCTCTTCGACCACGGCGTCGACCTTATCAGTTATCACGGTTTTTCCTTTTTCCTTCTTGTTAGATTTCTACAGAGATGATCGGCTATTGGAGCGAGGCTGGATTGGGGGGGCCGCCGCAAAGACCATTCTGGAAGCAGCTAGGGCGGCAGTAAACCGACCGCACCTCCGCGTTTCTGCGTCAAGGCCCCACGGAACATGCAGCGTGACGTGAAGGATCCTCACACAAAATTTGTGAGAGCTATGGCTGTGGGAGGTCTGCAGTAAGAGGGTGTTTGCAGGAATCGGGCGATTTGCTTCGGATGATCATACAGTTTACCCAGAAGCATATCTCATTCTCACCAATCCGAATGCGGACATTTCGGAGATCGGTTCGGCCAATATTGAGGACACTAGGCGTAGAATAAAAGACCCTGCGACGGAACCCATGACGTCGGCGGCGGCGTCGCGGCCGACATTTTAACAGAACGCCTCCTGCGGGCATTCACCAGACCCGTATGGCAAATTGTCACAATACGCCACCAGCTCCGGTGATGTAGAGTACGCGGGCGCACTTCCACAGAGCAGGCGGCTCTTCACACGATAAACGGAGAAGAGTTCCTGTGACGATGATTCGTTCCTTAGAAGAGGGCGAGTGCATTCCATCATCCGCCTCGAAATGGCTAGTGGGGCCGCCGCACAGGAACCGGTCTGACGTCTTTTCCTCTGGAGCTATCGCATGCGCAGTGAGGCCGGCTGCAACCTTCCATCAGCTCTCCTCTTCACGCCCCTCTCCACCGCTAGCAAGGACATGCCCTTTTCGCACGCTCTAGCATCGAGCCACCCGCCCAAAGGTGCATAAGTGGTACCAGCAGCCTGTCAGCTGTAATTCCCCATCGCCCGCGGCTCTCTGACAATTCTGCCGTGTACACCTTCCACCCGCACAACATCTCTCGAGGAAGGCGTGCTGCTGTCTCAGTCGTTTCCACGCTCGCGGCGTGATTGTGACAACGTCAACCCTGCTGAGCCTCAGAAAAGCCCCCAAATAGTCTCCCTACCTCCTCTTTACCTTCCCCTAGCCTTCGGGACAGAAAGGCACGTTACTGTACCTGCATAGCACTTTAGAGGTAAGCACCGGAGCTACCATGGTTGTGGAACCTTAACGGCATTGTTTTCATGTCCTCACTTCCACGGAAATGCTCTCATAGGCTTCCTGACTCGGACGCTCGAGGTCCCCTGACGAGACCCTTGTCCGAAGACTATATGGGCCGATATAAACATTCTCTACAATCTCAACTTCTCATCGTATCGTACTTTGTCACCCATTGTGCTGACCAAGTTAATATCATAGTATCACTTTTATTCCACCTAAACCAAGTAATTCTAATATCACGCGTTGAAACCGATTCGGCGATAATCAAACTGATCGTTCCGACATTCTGACGACTTTGTCAAGAGTTGGTCGCACTACTGCAACAATTCCTCGCGCCCAGAAGAAGTAACCGCCGTCGAACTTCGATCTTTCCACAATGGCTCCCACGGTAGACGAGACGGTAAGCCTACGCACTGATGTTCATCAATTGAATCACGGATCAGATCAAAGTGTTTTTGCACGCAGATGGATCTCATGCATCGCAGTGCATTTCATGGAGAATCGCAGTCTGACCGCTCTTTAGGGCGAGGAAATTGACTTCGGCGACAATGTCGACCAAGCCACGTTTGAGCAGGTGCTCGAAATGGATGAAGACGACGATGAGAGAGACTTTTCCAAAAGCATCGTGTATGGCTTCTTCGAACAGGCCGAACAGACATTTACCAATATGGAACAAGCTCTGTATGTCAGACAAATCACACCGTACACAAGCCGCTAATGACCGCCAGGGCAAACAGACAACTTGAAGAACTCTCTCAGCTCGGTCATTTCCTAAAGGGTTCCTCAGCAACTCTCGGCCTCATCAAGGTCAAAGACGCCTGCGAGAAGATCCAACACTACGGCGCCCGCAAGGACGAAACAGGCGCGACGGACGAGCCAGACGAGGAGGCCTGTCTCAATGGCATCAAGAGAGCGTTAGCAGAATGCAGATCGGAGTACGAAGAGGTCTCGGCTCTTCTCAAGCGGTTTTATGGTGAGACTTGAAACGACTATATTTCAAGGATGGCATCCATGATACATTCCTTTTGGCGCACGCAAGGCCGGCGTCTATGATACGTTCCCTTAGCGTACGAGCACATTACCATTAATGTTATTTACTATTGACAAAAGAGTTCGGTCTCTAGGACAGGATGATCTCGCGAACGACCGTGCCAGAAACAAGGCTGAGCTTGTCTATGGCACCATTGCTGGTCTTCCGGGTGATTCTCTGCCTCTCATGGAACCTTCTCGCATAACTGACTCAAGTTGTCCACTAGTCATCCCATTTCTTCTTTGTGCTTGCTCGGAATGCAATCTTCACGATAAGAGCGAAGGCCCCATCTTCCAAGTCGTTATTCAGATACCAGTGTGCCATTTCTGTGGGGCATGAAAGTATTGCACAACTTGTATCAAACGAATGGTACCTGCGGCAGCGTGACAGCAAGACCTCATCATCGACATTTACAATCATGTTCGACACTGCCCCATGACCTTCTGACAAACTTGCGCGTGGAAACAATGCGTGGCTTGTCTCTCTGAAAGTCTTTTCTTTAGCTCGGAATAATCGTACACCTCTTAAAGTCTTCCTATCATTGCACCATTAGTTTGACTGGTGCAACTTGATACTTTCTTGACCTGTCTGACATTCTGCCGAGCCATGGGTCCTCTGCTGCTCAAGCAAAATATTATCACCACAGGTGGCTCTCAGAAGGTCGGCCTCCGATACCCCACATATTTCAGTCATGTCGATGAGCTCTTCCTAATACGTTACTACAGTCCCAGTCACCACGATACAAATCACTGGTCCTGCCGCTTCCCAACCCGCTTTTTCCTGCACTGTGGCTCTTGAGAACGCGCTTACCTGAACACCAACTCTCCCATTCGACACCTTAATCTCCTCCCACCCTGACTAACGCCATTACAACAGGCACATCACATGTCGATGGACGTCAGCAATCAAGCATGAAAGCCATTGCATTAGTAAAATGCGCAAACGGCTTTACATTTAACCACAGGTGCTTTGAAGAGCTGACTTTAGCCGGTTGCAAAAGTGCTGCGAGCGAAATTGCGACTGACTGGATAGTCAGGCGTGGGGAGTGGGAGGCATAGCAAGGGGCTCATGCCGGAGGATGAGGGGCTCCGGGCGTAGCACACTACACCATGTCTTTCTCATGGAACAGTGAGAGTGATTTTCGACGGTCTGACGTCGTTCAGGCCTTCCAGACCAGAGGGGTCTCTGAACCGGAGATATCCTGCAATGGCCGCAGGCGATAGGCTTGATGATGCGTTCAGTCTATGACAACAGTTTGCAGAGACTTGTATGGAAATCGCTTCTTCTAAAGTTGGAAAATCGCAATTAGTAAGAACAACTCCGTGCTTATACGCCATAAGCCTCTTGATCCTTCTAACGTGGGATTGAGGATGGTGACCAGGGGGGGCTCAAATAAGGGTCCGCCCTTATCTTATCTCGGCAGAACTTTATTCCGTGGAGCTCGAGGTCTCTCCGAGGTTGAGGTTTCTTAACCAGAATACTTTTACTGAGACTTTGTCCTTGAATCAACCCCCAGATCCTTTTGAGAGAAGTGTCACAATGCTTCACAAGTCGTAGTAGCTCTGTGGCTAGTGTTTCGAAATGGCCGGTCGAGCCAGAAACCTTCGCTTCCTCTCTTCCCTGCTCCGTCCGCAGCCATCTCCATCAACCCGACCATGTGCAGTCAAGACCCTAATACCTATACGACCACCGTTGATAGCAACACAGTCTTCCCATGACCGCTGCCTCCGCACTGCCTTGCCATACTCGACTGCACCATCCTCATCTTCCTCCGATCCTCACCCTTCCCCCTCCATATCCCCTGCCGAACTTGCCCACTTCTCGCGCCTCGCCCAATCCTGGTGGGACCCCCATGGCCCTTCACGTCTTCTCCACCTCATGAACCCTCTCCGTCACGCCTTCCTCCAGTCTTGTCTCTCCCCACCGGATCCTCCAGGTCCCCTGAACGTCTCAACCCAGCCCCGCTCACTCAAAATCCTCGACGTGGGCACCGGAGCCGGGATATTTGCCGAATCCGCCGCACGCCTCCCACACGTCGAATCAGTGTTAGCCATCGACCCGACAAACCAGCTCATAGAAGCAGCGAGGGAACACATGCGTACCGACCCCACGCTCTCCACCGGCGGAAAACTCGAGTACCGAAACTGCGGCATCGAAGACCTCTCCCCCACCACCACCACCGACCCGAAATTCGACGTGATATCCCTCTTCGAGGTCCTCGAGCACGTTCCACACCCGCCGTCCTTCCTCTCGCAAATCTCACGCCTCCTCGTCCCCGGAGGCTGGCTAATTGGCAGCACGATCTCCCGCTCCCCGATCTCCTATGTCACGACGAAACTTGTCGCGGAGGCCCCCGTCATCGGGCTGGTGCCAAGGGGGACGCACAACTGGGAGCAATACGTCAAACCGGAGGAGTTGAAACAGTGGCTGTGGGAGCAGGGCTGCTGGGGGGAGGTCGTGGTGAAGGGGTGCGTGTACGTGCCGGCGCTGGGGTGGAAGTGGGTGCCGGGGAGTGAGGGGGTGGGGAATTATTTTTTTGGAGTTAGGAGGAATGGTGGATGAAAGATGACGAGAGGCAGTTGGGTAGGTAGGCATATGGATTGTCAGAGGACCCAGGCCTCGAGCTAAACTTTCTTCAAGGTATGATTCTACCTTGCTCCGTCTCAACATCTCGGGTACCCCCCTTGGATGACCAAACTTTTCCAAGCTCTAACATATCGACTACTCTCCCTCCTTCGTAAGCATCGGTATCAGTATCCCAACCAGATCGGCCTTTATGTGCCAATTTCCCCAAACATCTCTCATTGCCTTACAAGAGATCTTCGCCAATCTCGAATGCTTCAAAATCTCCAAATACGTCGATAGACTTCTCCCTCCCTTCCCCTTTCCCCCCCTTTTCTCCCTTCCCCCCTTAACCCACCCCCTCCCCCGCCCGCCACCACCGCCACCCACCCGGACCTCAGTGCTATATGGAGACAAACCAACTCCTCTCCCCTTCTCTCCTCTCCACCTGTGCCCTCTTCAGAATCGGATCTCCACTTCCACAACTGACCCTGATCCTCTCTGGCGTCGCTGGGCTCCACAGCCGAAGTATCTCCTCCCCATTACCACTATTACTATTACTATCTGCCCACTCTTTACGTGCCGCTTTGAGCGCATCCCTTATCGCAAAGAAAACGCACGACCCCATGAACAGTGGGGGTTCGCCGACGCCGCGCGAGCGCTGGATGGTGCGCAGGTTCTGCCATTCGACGTCTTTGAGGAGCGAGACGTTGAGGGTCTGCGGGATCGAGCGGAAGGAGGGGATCTTGTATGCGCCTGTGGTGAGTAGACGGAGTGCGGGTTAGCGGAGGGGTTTTTGTTGGGGGGGGCGGAGGGGTGGGGGGGTGCAGAGAAGGGGGGGACGGGGAGAGGGAAGTTTTTGGGAAAAGGTTCACGCTTAGTGAAGCAGTTTTCCAGGAAAACTCATAAAAAAGGAGAGAGGGGATTGATAAACTGAAACAAACATACCCGGCCCCCTGGTAAAGATCTGCCCACTACTCCTAACCCACAAACTCTCTTCCGTCGTAAACAGCCCTTGCCCCTGCACGTACGCGCCCTCGATCTGGCCATAATCAATAGCCGGGTTGATGCTGCGGCCGACGTCCATTTTTATGTCGGTGCGGAGCGGGGTAAAGTCGCCGGTTAAAGTGTCGATTTCGACCTCGGCGGCTGCGACGCCCTGCGTGAAGTAGAAGAACATTTGCCCGGTGTTTTCGAGGGTGGGGTTTGGGGGGTGGGGGGCCCATGTGTATCCGATCTGGGTGGTTTGTTAGATGGAGGGGAAGGGGGGGTAGTTGGGTGGTGTGGACAGAGAGAGGGGAGGGGGGAGCATTTGGGGAAAGTAGAGAGAGGGTGGGGGAGGGGAGGGGAGGGGAGGGGAGGGGAGGGGGAAAAGATGGCTTACGTCTGGCGTCTTGTAGAAACCGTTGGCGGAGAGGTTGACGCGGTCAAAGTATGCTGCGGTAGCGAGACTTTTCATCGTAGCCCCCTTCCCGAGTTTCTCGCGATACGGGTCCAGCCGCGCGTTGATCTGGTTGCACGCGTCCCAGATCGCGTAGCCGTTCAGATCGGAGCTCGCGCTCGCCGCCGTGCTCGATGTGTTGGCCACGGTGTTGGTCGCCGTTTCGCTGATGTGCACGTCTTCCATCGGCACGCCCAGCGCCTCCGCCGCGACCATGACCATCTTGGTGTGCAGCCCTTGCCCCATCTCGGTCCCGCCGTGCGCAACAAGCACGGAGCCGTCGTGGTAGATGTGGACGAGGGCGCCTGCCTGGTTGAGGAAGAGCGCGGTGAAGGAGATGCCGAATTTGGTGGGGATAAGGGCCAGGCCGCGTTTCTTCCAGCGGTGGGAGGCGTTAAATTCCGTGACGGCCCGACGGCGGGCGAGGTAGTCGGACTCTTCGATAACCTGGCTGTACATCAAGGGCACGTGCCAGTCCTGGAGGGGTTGGTTGAAGTGCGTCTTCTCGCCTGGTTTGTACATGTTGATCTGGCGGAATTGCTCAACGGGCATGCCGATGCTGTCGGCGACTTCTTCCATCATGGATTCGCCGATGAACATGCCCTGAGGCCCGCCGAAGCCGCGGAACGCGCTATTGGAGACAGTGTTGGTCCTGCAGATGCGTCCGCGGACGTGGATGTGCGGAATCTTGTAACAGCCGTCGATATGGGAGAGGCTTCGGTCGATGACGGCGGCGGAGAGGTCTTGGGTCCACCCGGCGTTGTTGAAGACGTCGGCATCGAGAGCGAGGAGTTTGCCGGTCTCCCCGTCGACGGCGGCCTTCCAGCGACCGAGGAAGGGATGCCGTTGGCCCGAGGTCATGATGTCTTCGTCCCGATTCAGCATGCAGCGGACCGGGCGTTTGAGCTTGTTGGCTGCGGCGGTGCAGATACCTGCGAGCTGGATGGAACGGGTTTCTTTGCCGCCAAAGCCGCCGCCTAGCCGCTTGACCCGGGCGACGACTTTATTGTTTTGGACGCCGGCGACAGCGGCGCAGTAGGCTTGTGTCTCGGAAGGGTTTTGGGTGCTACTCCAGACTTCGAGTTCACCGTCTTCGGGTTTGGGGATCACGACACAAGCCTGGGTCTCGAGGTAGAAGTGTTCTTGCCCTCCCATGCGGGTGACGCCGGAGACGACGTGGGAAGCCTCTTTGAACGCCTTTTCTGGGTCGCCATTCTTGATGAATCGGTAGTGCTCGAAGTAGCTCTGTGCTTCGATCGCCTCCTCGATAGTGAAGATGGCCGGTAGTTCTTGGTACTTGATCAAAACCGCCCTGGCTCCATCTTCTGCCCGCTTGGGAGAGTCCCCAACTATCATACCGATTGGTTGCCCGGCAGTATAGACTTCGTCTTCCGCAAAGAAGACTTCGTCGCGGTTCGGTGCTCCCCACCAATTTGCGGCTGGTGTAGCCGTATCGTGGCGGTCAACCCATCCCACTACTCCAGGTAACTCGAGGGCGGGTGATGGATCGACCTCCAGCAACTTCGCGTGTGCTTTTGTTGACAGTACCAAACATCCGTATAGCTCATTTTTCTGTGGCGGGATATCGTCCGTGTACTGAGCTTCCCCAGTGCACTGCTTCAACGCCGCAACATGAGGATTTGCCTTCCCAAGAACCCTTTTGGCATACGCAAGCGATGCATCGTGATCTTTCTTCCCTCCCGAAATTTCTCGCTCAATCTCTTCAATAACGTCGTGGTCAACAGACGCTTCCTTTACCGCCAACTTTGAAAGAACATCGTGATAAAATCTGTAAAAGAATCCAAATGCTAATGATTTCCTGTACGTTGCCATACCCCCAGGTACGCCAAAGCGAAGATCAAAGTCCTGCTCCAATGCATTCATAACGCCTTCGAGCGTTTTTGGATCAGTGAATTTCTTCCCCTTGACGTAAGCCATTGCTTTCTTAGCGGTAATCGTAACTGGAGCCATACCACCGTAAACCAAGTTGGCATCCTCAACAAGCTGCTCTTCATCCAGAGTAACCTGTATACAAGCATTCACAATCGCAATATCGTCATCCTTCCGCTTCGCCTGCTTGTAAGTCCTCACAAACTCACCCTCATCTCTTGAGACAGGAATGCGTATCGAGGCAACAACAGCGTCCGGCGGCAGCGCTGTAACCCGGTAAGCCTTAAAAAATGAATCCATAGGTATTTCCGTCGTCTTTTCCAACGACTTCGCAACAAGCACCGACTTTGTTGCCACGAACACTGGATTCAAATCCGAGATAGGCGAAGCGGTCGCTAGATTCCCTGCCGGCGTGCCCACGTTCCGTATCTGCTTGCCCGCAAAGTACTGGATCGCTTTCTTAACAGCCTTGTATGGCTGGCCTTTTACTTCACCGTAGCGCTCGACGGCTGCGTCGCAGATCCATTCGAGGTCAGTCAAGCTCACGTTGCCTCCAATTTCTAGGTAGTCATCGTGAAAGGAATATTGCCGGAGCTCCGCAATATCACCAACGTAAACTGAGGCAGAATATTGCATAGCCTTAAACTTGATCTCAATTTGTGTCTCGGTGCTTCCGCCGATGATCTTTGCTGAGGGGAACGCTTGTTTAATCTCCAGTAACTGTTGCAGCGTCACGGGCCGGTACCACTTCTTCCTCTTATTGCCAAATGCTAATGGCTTGAACCGGTATTTGCTCAACGCCGGAGGGTGTATCAGTTCGGTGTCCTTTTCATAGTGAATGAAACTCGGCAGCTCGAATCTCCGGTCATCCTTCTCAACCCCGTTCAGGCTGTTCGCCTCCCCATCCACACCATTGCTCTTCTCACAAACACCACTATCACTCTTGTCCATACAACACCCTCTTCCTCCGTCCTTCACACTCTTCCCACAGCTCTTCCCTGGCCCAAAACTCTGCGCCGCGTCTAAAATCGGCCGATATCCCGTACAACGGCACAGATTCCCATCAAACGCCTCTTCAATCTCCACTCCCCCCGGCCCATCCTCTCCCTCTTTGCCCCCATTCCTCAACACCGCATACAAACTCATCACAATCCCCGGTGTACAGAACCCGCACTGGCTCCCGCTCGCCATCGCAATCCGCTGTTGCGCGGGGTGCGGCTTTTTCACGTTCCCGATCCCCTCAACCGTGATAACATGTTTCCCGTCCACTGACACGAGCGGCGCCAGACACGCATTGACAGAGGCATAATAGACGGAGTTGGTGGTCGGGTTGTGCTGGGAGATGACGACGGTGCAGGCGCCGCAGCCGCCTTCCGCGCAGCCCAATTTAGTGCCGGTCAGGCCAACGGAGCGGAGGTATTGGAGGAGGGTCTGCTCTGGGTCACAAGAGTCTAACGAGACGGGCTGGCCGTTGAGGTAGAATCTGATGGTATCGTCGTATTCTTCTGTTACGAAGGAGAGGGCGCGGAGGGATTCTGAAGGAGCGGCGGGGGATACACGGCCTGGCGCCATGTTGGAGGAGAAACAGTAACCAGTCAAGAGTGGTATGTTAAGGAAGAACGGTAGGGAATATTAGGATACATGAGAAGACATGCGAAGACAAGATGGACCAGCCGCGAAAGGAAGGGGAAAAAATCCAAGCTAGCTTGACATGTACAGTACAAATGGGCAGCTCTAGCGAGCTTATCAGAAGTGAAAACAAATACAGATCCGCAGTCGTGAATGGATGGCGGAGTTTAGCGAGACCCCTCGTTTGGAGGCGGTGATATTGACGGACCCCGCGGGGCAGCCTGTCCCCAATTGGTGAATGGTCAGAGGGGGGCGGAATGTGCGGGGAGCGCCTTTCCGCTGGGCATCGGCGGGCTCCGATGACCCAGAGCAAAGGACCCAAAAGTATCGGTACAGTTAAGCGCGTTTCTCTCGGTTTCATACCATTTTGAACCGCGAGTGTATAAGATTGTCGGTAACTTTGACTAAATTGAAGGCAAGTATTACGTCAAAAATTATTCAGCTCTATAACGCTATAGGAATCCATTATACAACGCCGCTACGGCTTTTCTCCGTTATTAGATTAGATAAACACCGACCAGGTCTTGATAGAAATGCTGTCTTCAAATTTTCTCCTTCCATGCAAAGTACTGGTAAGTCATGTACACCGTAGATAGAGCGACCATGAGCGAGCCTAAACCGAATGCCGCTGACCTATCAGATGTGATTGCCGCATACACAATCACGGTAAGACCAACCAAAACGAGTGTGATAAGTATCGAAGATAGGATGAAAACTCCGTTCAAACCCTCATTGATGCGGATACCCATCCGATAATGCGTTGGCCATCAGCGCCTGGTAGCCGAACTAACTTCCCTTGAAGCTTCTTAGGAAACATCGTTATCCAAAACTTGTCCGTATGAGGTCCTGGCTTCAGCAAATGCGGCAAAGGAATATCGGCTAGTTCAACGTCTTCCATTGGGACGGGCTCATAAAGATATCTTCCTGCTTTTACCTCCGCCTCCGGTGGGAACTCCCGTGTCTTGAACCATCTAGGACAGCTTTCCTCCCCAATAGGGATCAGCTGAAACTGATCAAAAGAGTTAGTCCATGTTTCAAATCTATTTTGAAGATTGCTGATGGTGAAAAGCATTGCGTACGTACTCGGACAAAGTCTCCTGAGGCAATTCTGTAAAGTTGTGACCTGCGAAGGGCATCGCTGAGACTTGGAAACGGATATATCCAGCTTGGTAGCGATAGAAGTTTTGGCAATTGTAGTGAGATCGTACGTTGGAGCTTCCAAACCCATAACGGAATCAGATTTGAAAGCCTCCATTCATGCTCGTTGCGAACCTTTAGATACACGTTGTAAAGATCGCGGAAAAGGTATTGGTCATTGCAAAGGCAATCAACTTCAAGATTGACCAGGGTTGTGGAATGTCTGGTGTTAATGCAAAGAAGAATATACTGAGGATCTTCAACAGTGCTTAGTCGGCGAGTCCGCGACATAGTATTAGGGGTATGGATATCTCCAAGAACTGGCGTTATCGGAGACCAAGGGTGTAGGTGACTTGATCGAGGTGCATTGCGGCAGAGATCCAAGTGTGCTTGAGGTGGAGGCGATGGCTGACCAGAGGTAGATTGATTTTCCTGTCGAGTTCTGATAGCAGAAGCGCTTTCAATAAGTCTCTGTCGGAACCTCTCGATTCCGCCTGGCGACAACTCTCTTACATCGAGTGATGAAAGTTCTCCACAGCCCTATATCAAGGTTAGAACCTTTGAAATCTTATCGAGATTCGAAAATTGCTGACGCAGACATATGAGATCCGTTGATAGTTAGCCGATGGTGGAGAGAAAATTTTCCCAAGCTGAAGCCAAAGCCATGATAGCAATATTTTCAGCTTGTTGAGGTCTATGCGCTTCCTCGGGAGTTCCTGCATGCGTATATCTTCTTTACTACTGAAATTCCATGTCAACAGCTTAGAGACGGTAGAATATTTCTGCACAGCATCGATTTGTAACCTCCTCTGCAAATCAGCTGCGCTCAACGTAGGATATAGAAATTCACGGAAACTAACCTTATACAGGTCAAAAGACCGTCCAGAGGTAAGAAATATGGGATATTTCTTCAAGCTTTGGTAACGCGTTTCCTTCGTCATAATCACTATCTGCATTACTCTCACTGGCGGTATCTGCATCACTAGCGTCAGTGGGTTGTGCATGAGAGGCAGAATCCTTCTCATTCAGAAGGCGCTCAAGGAGGAAATATTTGTCTCTCTCCTGCTCGAGCATGAAATTAACTTTTTCTCGAATGGTATCATCTGAAGGTATGACAAGCTTATATATTCCCAATGAGATGCCGGCTCTCACGCTTCGTGATCGCATGAACTCAAAAGCTACCTTCTGAGACGAGGTGATCCCTTCGGAGCGGAGTTCAAGGAAAAACTTCTTAAGCAATCGCCGGTGATTTCTCACAAATTTAGCCTCATTCATGGCATCAGTTGCTTGCCGGTAAAGATCTGATAATTCCGCGTCGTCGGTGAGCACTTTCACAATATACTTCACTCCGGCTTCTTGGTAATTTGATATCTCGGAGTGAAATTCGGCCAGGGACTCGATGTCGTCAGGCAGCGACCTAAGCGACTGAACATCGTCCTTTTTTTCTCTGGATCCAGGCTCAGTCCTCGGGTTTTCGTACTTAAAGAATGTAGATGGATGAACATCGGACATTTGATCCATATATACAGCGGCTTTAATCTGATAGTGAAGAGGGGTTTGTTGAACCTTGTTGAACCGACCAAAGAAAGTTGGAGGGCTCTGTAGACACAACGTCAGAGGCATCAGTTTCGAAAGCTGGGATCGCATCCTTCTCCGTCTTCTGTGTGAGGGAACGGTTTGGGTCAAGTACTCGAGGCTGAGACTGAAAGAAGTTCTCTATCTGACCGCCATCGTCATCTTCGTTAGACTTTCTTAAGTCTTGCTCCACCTCCACATGTTGCTTTGGCGATGTTTCCGTACGCTTCGATACCTCCTGCTGCTCCTTTTTCTGCTCTGCTTTGTATTGTTGCTTTGACACGATTAACTTCCCTTGCAGTTTCCAATATTCTTCTAATTTCTCCATCTTCTCTTTAAGCTGCTTCCATTGTTTCTCGGTCTGCTCCCGTGCTTTTTCGTCTCGAAGTCGAATGGCATCCCGTAATTCATGCCTAATCTCTCTAATCTCCTCTTCAAGCTTCTGGAATATCACTGTCCATTCTCTCATCGCTTCCAAACCTGCCGCCGTCTCCTTAAGAGTCAATTTCCTGGTTATCATTTCGTCTTGAATCTCATAGACTGGTTTATCCTTTCGATCAAGAACGTGTTGTATAATTGCGGTTGCAGACCTTTTCGCAGAGTCATATCGGAATACTTTGCTGCCTTGGACGACCATGGAGCCCCAAAAGTCGGGCGTAGTTATGAGTTGTTGTTCACGCTCCATTCCTGTGGCATGATCAACACTGCTCCAAAATGTGGTTACAAGGATGGTCGAGGCTAGGTTATTATTGCCACAGAGTTTCTTGAAAACACGTAGGTTTCTCAAGGCTGCATCAGTGAGACACATATCAACGATTCGATGGAGATATATAATTCCAGAGAGCTTGATATTCTCGTGAAATGTCGCCGCAAGCCAATTGCCAATGCGAATTAGTATGCCCATGTCGGAAACACTGCTGTTATCAAAGCCAGGGGTATCCACTAAGTAGAACTTCTCATCAATGTATGGCATCTTGCATGGAAATATGGCCACATCTTGCGTGCCTGAGAGCAGTTAGTAAGACAAGAAATTACTTCATACGCTACTTACAAGATTCCAGGCTATCGCTAACACCAACGGAGTCGGGGGTGAACAGTTGAATGAAGGAACTCTTCCCGGCTCCAGACACACCCATCACGAGGATAATATTGTCTTCGGGATTAAGGAAAGTGAGCATCATCACTATAACGAAGCCATGCGAGACCATGACACCTACGTAAGATTAATAGCCATTTGCCTAGCGCTGTTGATTTTCGACTGCTAGGTTATATTGATTGAGGACAGCTTTCACAACTCAAAGGACTGCTTGGTGTCTGCTATAATCCAAGAGCTCAAAGTTAAGAGCGGTCTCATTTAGAGCGTCTGTCAAATGCCTCACAGTCAGAGCACATCTCAGCTTAATCCCTCACATGGGCCAGGCACCACAGACATAGCTTTTCGACTTGGGAGATCGAGAACTAAATAGCATTGTGGGCACTGCTTTTCGCACTACCACTTCGACGACCATGCCGTCGGGAGGAAATTGCATGCTTATTCGTATCAGGCTGTGGTGGCGTCGGGGGTGGCCTGCTGCAGCAAAAGCAAAAAAAAGCGCCTCAAGCGACATGTTGATCCCGGAGGTGGAAGTCTGTAAGTGGCGTTAAGCTGTACCTAAGCTCGTGCACAATTGGCTCTCGGGAACAATCACAGTCAGAGTACCAGCTAGAGTATCGTAGGGGGCGTCTATCGCGTACAAATGTGTATCCCAATATCTCCTGGCAAAAACCATAGCCAAGATTTCGCGAGCAGCGGCTTGTTCCGCGCAGTAAGGTTTGGATCGCATGAGCCTGTTTCTATTGGCTGGGCGTGCGAGGAGGTATCTCACCGGTTCACTTGGTGAGCCAAATCTATTCCTACACAGAAAGTTATTTCACTTGATTTAAGGAGGAGAGGTACCCAATATTCCCCGACAAGGCACCACATCCTTAAACGGAACACAGAGGGGAGAAACGATCCATTCATCATCCTGACTACCAATCTACCCTACTACTTAACTATTGAATTATTCCATGTCCATTCCCGCAACCCATAGACAAACGAATCTCGGGTATTATCAATAGCCTAGAACCATGAACCGCCATCTCTCCCTTCAAAAAGAAAAAAAAACAGCGGACCCTCCCCGCCTTCCCATGCAAAGCCTCAGCTGATGGAAGCGATCAAATCCCACCAGAACTTCCTTAGGACAAAGGCCAAGGCCAAGGTCGAGTCCGCACCAAAAAAAACCTCACATCTCCAACCCCCCATCCTCCCCAAGCTGACCAAAGTCAGTCCACAAGGGCCCATACACTGTCCCAATCACTCCATCCAATTTCAAGCCCAGTAGCAGCTCAGCAACCCAGCCCTAAGAACCAGGCGCGGCGCGGTCGGACCTTCCACGAACGAATGAACAGAACCAAGGGCCGCTTGTGACTTGAGAAAAGACGTACAAGGTGAAGAATGTGCTTCTCCGCCTCCCTCCTTCCAACGACCATTAAGGAAAAATGTAACAGCGTTGTGTGTAATTGTGTGTGTTGCTGCGATAGCTTGTGTCCGGAACCTCCGACTCAATTTCCGCGCTATGCATTTGGACGAAATTCGAAATAATTAAGAACAAATGCAGAGTTATAATCGTCGAAGTTCCGGTCCAGGAAACCATGAGAAGCCAGAAAAGAAAACCATCTCAGAGGACACCGATGAGCTCTCAACCCCTCCGAATGGTGGGGGAGGGGGACAACTCATGTGCTTTTTTTCAAAAAAAAAAAAAAAGGAGAACGACGCGCTTAGCTCGCCGAAAAAAGGATGATCAGGCGAGGGGCGATATCCATTCCACTCCATCGCGCGACTCCGTCCATTCTATCTAAGATAGACGGGTGGTGGCCTCTGCCGCAATGTTTTCGGGGAAACAGGGGGCTGGGACACCCAGAGAAGGGGCAGGGAAGGAACTTGGGGACCGCGGCCGTACACGGATTTGTTGGTGGGAGGTGAGGGAGTGGACAGGGCGACGGGATGGACGAGGAGGGCGAGGCGAGCGAGGGAATCGATCGATGGAAATTGTTTGTTCGAAACAGCGATCGATGTGGTCTTGCGAAGTACGATTCGCCCTTTCGCGTCGTGGAGATGCATTGTTCGTTCGTCCCATGTCCTCTTGTTCCCAGTTCTTGGCATTCACCCTGTCAACCTCCCACCGCATAAAACAACTCATACCAGCATCCAACCATCACACACATTACCAGTGCTCACCCAGCGACCCGCGCTCTTACGCACTGAATCTGAATCCGTCACTTCTCGAAAAATCTTCACTCTTAAAATGCTTCGCACGAATACAACACTTGCATCACCCATCTTTACCCAGCCTCACTTCAGATTACCTAGTTCTGTCTTCAAAAAAATCCAAGGATTTCCTTTTATCATTCATTGCCTCTTGTGAGGTCTCGCTCGCTTTTTTCATTCCTAAAGTTCACTCAAGGTGATAGATCATCATCTCTTCTCATCCCACACCTCTCCATGATGGCTTGCTCTGGGTCGACCACCTCGTGTAGCTTCCCTCCTCAGCCCTTCCTCATAAGTTCTCTGGCCCGCCATACCGAAGCCAAGCTTCGAGTCCTGGTAGTCGCTCTCGTCATTCATTCCGCCAACCCTGCTCATAGGGAACTCCTCGCCGCTTTGGTGCGCCTCGTACTTCGGAGGTGTTGGGGTCCGCATCGCTCCGAGCGGAATATCTTGAAAGCCTTCCCGCGTATCCATGTGGTATATGCCGGCTGGCGGAGTAGGCTGCGTGTGCGAAGTGATGTGGTACGCGTCTGCAACACCGCCTTCACCCCGGGTCTTGTCGCGGCCGAACCAGAGGGTCAGCGCGCGGATCACAGCGATGAGAACGATGAAGAGGTATATGCAGATGAGAACAGTGGCGATGAGCGCTTCAGTGCGGATGCCGTCGGCGATCTTGGCGGCGAGGGAGGTGATGGTGTGCGAGATGGCGTCGGTTGTCGAAGATCCGGGTGAGGCAAGCAGAGAGGACATGTCGGAGGGAGATTTAGCGGAGACGCTAGGGTCGCCGGAATTGTCGTCAGCGAGAGTAGCCAAAGCTCCGAGGCTAAAAGTATTGTTGGGTAGCCGTGGGAAATCAATGTGAGCATTGTCGCTGACCCATGTAAGGCCCTTTTCAATACCGACAATTTTGAGTGTGATGAGGCAGTTAAGGACCTCCTTGATGGGGTCATAGAGAACGGTGCCGCCAAAGGTGTCGTTAAGGACCCTGGTCATCTCGTTGACGAAAGTGTTGAGAGTATCGTTGACTGCATGCGTCGAAATATTGACCCAACCGAACATTTTGTCATTGAAGTCGACGTTGGTCTGGTTGATGGCGTGATTGGTCCCAATTGCCCATTGTTCGCTAGCGTTGTTGAGAGAACGAACAACTTTGTCAGTGAAATTGGCCACTTGGTTCGTTAGGGCGGGGACTTCTTTTTCCAAACTCTTCAACAGGATGTACTGGCAGAGACATGAGAACAGGCCAGCCACGCCCAGCGACAGGATAAACAGGGCCGGAGTTGAGGTTGCGTACGCAATGACCCATCGAGTGAGAACTTGGCGACGAGTGGACTCAGCTTTTGACGCAATCTTGATGCCCGCAGTTGCTGTATAAGGGCGACTGACAATGTACACTACATCCATGGGATCGTATGCATCGCTTCGGACGAGCTGGCCACGCTCTTGCATTGTTCTGAACCGTTTGATCTCACGCCAGGCCATGAATGCGCAGGCGAGAAGTGCAAGGATGAGTAGAACAACGACGGCAATTTTGCGGGCTTCAAGAGCGAGAGCGAGCATGTCGTCGAAGAATGTATTGATGCCATTGTCGTCGCTGCAGAAACTCAACTTTTCCTTTTGCGGTACGGGAAAAAGACTGCGGTTGAATTCGTACGTGTGCATACTGTCGTTCATGAGTCCCTTGAGCTTCTCAAAAGGGAAGCGGAGAGCAGTGTTTGTGAGGTTGTTGACCTGAGCAAAGGTTGGGATGGACTTATTGACCTTGTCGAGACCTTGGTTAAGAGTAGCAGGCAGTGTCAGGTCATTGAGAGCGGTCATGGAGGCATTCAGGTCGAGATTAGGTGGCTTGATGCCATGTCCTGTTATGGTTGTAAGACCCGAGTTGAGCCCGGAAAGAAATTTGTTCCAGTCGTTCTCGAAATTGTTGACAGTATTGGCCATGTCATGCCCAATGCCCTGAATAGTCTTGTTGAGAAAATCCTCGGTATCTTTGATAACTTGAAGAGCGACGTGCAAGCTGCCGCTTACAGCGAGGGTGATGAGGCAGAGGTAGGTGGATGTCATCATATTTACCACAAAGACGACGAGCTCTTCCACACCAGTGACGGTCATCAGGCTCATGTCCATGAGGCCATTTACAGCCTTCTCGACTCCCGTGGCGGTGAGCTCGTTGACACCTTGCGACATGTAATGAGGCATCGACGCCATAGCACTGCCAACGCTCTCGACCTCGGAGCAAGCTGAAAGGGCTTGACTTCGTGCAGAACCAAGATCATCTTTGAGACTGGCGATGGCGATGAGGGTCCGTGCTAAGACAAGCAAGAGGAGAATCGTCCAGCGATTGATCCAGATCTGGGAGAGGCGAGCCCGGAGGCCCAGGTAGGGTGTGATGGTTGGGATAGTAGAGGCGGTAGGCCGCGATGGGTCGTCGGTGGAGTGGTAGTCTCTAGCTTCATAGTTATTCACAGCTGAGGGAGGTGAAGGCCGATTTGACATTGCGGTTGTCGAGGACAGGAATGATCTGATAGCGTCCAGCGCAGGCATCGTCAGCGAAACGTCTATGGTCTATGAACGCTCGGAATCTTGCTATGAAAAGAACAGAAAGGAGATTCGTTAAAAAAATTATGCCAGAATTTAACACATGAGGAAAGGAAGATGATGAGCTGCTAAAGTCATCAGGCTTACTAGGCGTAGCCTGGAGATGATCGAGGAATAAGTGAATTGAGGAACAAAGCAGGCGACAGACAATAAGCCAGTGTTGTGAATAAAGCGTGTCCGACGACGTGAATAGATTCGTCCAGAAT
Source organism: Pyrenula aspistea (assembly GCA_021030945.1). Classification (NCBI taxonomy): domain Eukaryota; kingdom Fungi; phylum Ascomycota; class Eurotiomycetes; order Pyrenulales; family Pyrenulaceae; genus Pyrenula; species Pyrenula aspistea. The sequence continues at coordinate 217,113 of JAGFML010000054.1, read as the reverse complement.
GCTTAGCGACTCAAACATCAAAGAAACCCCAATTCATTGTTCTTTTCATAGCTGCGTCGCGGCCATTGCACCAATCGAAGGCGTCGCACAAGAGAACGTTGAAACATACCCTTTGTCCCCGCGCAACGTCGAGCCCACCAACCACTCGAAACATTCCAAACATATCCATCGATTTCGAAGTAGGTTGACTGTTTCAAATCGGTATGCATCGGCGTCGGTGGTTGATGGAATATTGATTGGTGGCTAATTGTCGAGTCGCGCGTCTGGGGGAGCCTCATCGGCGCGTAAAATGCCCCTTCAAACCGCGCCAGCCTACCAATCTGAAGTCGAGAGCCAGTCGTTTCAATTGAGCTTGATCGTTGCGAAAAGAAGGCTATCCGGATCTCCTGTCGGCTTCAAGTCGTCCGACGACAAAGACGATGCGACTGCCTTTGGTCTCAACTTCAAAACGCTCGCGATTCTTGCGGCTACCTGCTGCGCGATGGTCTCATAGGCTCCTCGAGCGCGTCATCCCATCTAGTGAGATTTAGCGTTTCTCGGAAGTCGCAACTAGATTGTCAAGACCATCGCGCAGCAGGCTGTCTGGTAGCCGACAGCGCAAGGAGGCAGCACGAGCGCGATCAGTTGAAAGTGCCTGAAGAGAAGAAAGAAGAAGTGTGAGCAACATCATCGCCGGACTTTATCGCGGGGCTGTGGCGGTCGCAAAGAGCAGCCACTGGATCAGCGATCCATCGAGTTTTCATTCGTTGAGGGGCCGCCGGCTTCCCTGTTTCTCATCCTTTTTAGCCTCTGGAACCATGCCGGCCGGGAGGTTGGTGGAGGGTCTAGACTTGTATCAGCCGCCCAATCAAAGCTTTGGCGCAAGCTCCGCTTCAGCCTTGTCCTCAAAACGCCCTCAACAGAACCATGATTTTATGCACTCTTCGATCATGGTGATATGCAATAATTCCATACAATCTTGACGGGGTCTTTATTGCCTTACGAGTTAGTGATTTTTGATTAATGCCTATCATAGACAGTCATGAGTCCGAAGTTATCCCGATCTCGATTCACCACTGACAACGGCCATACGCGAACGCTGATACCACTCGAACTTGACCTTGTCGAGTTATTGTATACTTACCTCTTTCGGATCGCCGTAAGTATTCTTCACTTACTTAAGCTCTGACCTATGTCTGTTATATGACAAGGAAATGGCGCATCTCCACCGCTCGCCAAACCCTAGATTGGGACCCTACAGCTTAGCAACATACCTAATAAGAAAGACCCGGTGCCGCTTATTCCAGAAGGCCAATTAGCTTCGTAGATACCAATGAGAAGGCTGGTAAAGTATAATCTAGGACTCGAGTAAAGAATTTACTGGAGGCTCTATAATATATAGACAGAATAGCCTCGAGTGGGGAAAGGCTCGAGTGAACTCCAGATATCGTTGAGACGCTATTCCCTCGCAGGGTCGCACGTCGCCGCAGATGTACTACGATTGTCTCTTAAAAGACGTTCCGCTAGATTTGCTGGAAGTCAAGATAGCGTAGAGGGAGTGTAGAGCATTGCAATTGGCGTTAATAGAGGAGGCGAGGGATTTCAATCGCTATCGAGGATCTACTGAAAGCACAAGGACACTAGCAGTCTTGAGTATGGAAATCATCAGTTCCAGCAGTACGTGCTAGGAAGTTTGAGTTTCTCAGAGCCTCTTGGGACCTTCAATCGAGGTTTATTACGGAGCCTAGAAAGCGATATGAAAAGGGAAACGTGACTTATAGTACAAAACCCATCAAAATCATTCATAAGCAATACTCCTCCAGGCCGGGGCTCGATAGCCTGGCTTTGCTTTCAAAATGCAGCCTCAACCTACCTGCCAACCTCATTCATGGAATTCCAAAGGCTTGGAAGTATCGGGTGAGTGCAGGGCCGATTGTGCACGCTCATGCTGCGACCGGCTCAAAATGACGTGGCTGCGAGTGTAGAGAGTAAAGCGATGTTGATTTCACTGGGACAAAGTCCAAATGTTGGCATCTTGAAGAAGAGTAGATGCTCCCAATTTCGAGAATCGCAGGTATTCACCAACCACTGCGGATGAACAACAGGTTAGATTTCGATATTGGCATACTCCGGCACAGTACATGCAGTAGTTTTCAATCGCAGCAGCGGGAGTAGGTCAAGCGTCTGCGCATCAAGGATACATTGTGAGATTGCTGAAATTATGTAGCTTAAGTCGTGAGAACCGGCATTGCGTGGAGAATCGAGCAAGCAAATAAAGACAGAGTACAAAGCGCGTCATTGATCAGATGCACGTCGAGCGGAGCTAAGCAAGCGAGATCACATCACTCGAGGTCGAAGCCAGTCAAGTTCATCGCATATCACGGAGGTATTGCACGCACTGCCAAGCCAGGTCACGCAGATTGTGCAGATCAGATGAGGCGAAATTATGATGCACCCGGAGGCCCAGGTGGCTCACCTGGACCTTGGCCTCCTTGCTGTTGTTGCTGCATAGCCGCATACCACATTGCAAGATAATTCTGGTAGCCGCCATATGCAGCGTAAAGATCTTCACCTCCAGGCGGCGCTTGAGGCGCTTGTCCAGGAGCTGCCTGTTCATAATTTTGTTGTGAATACTGGTTACCATACGAATTGTCACGAGGATCATTTGAATCTCCACGGTTGCGAGATTCTACAACATCAACTTTCTCCATGATGACTCTTTTCGCCAGCTCGATGGCATGCCGGGTGCCAACGAGGCCAATTTCACGTTCAATATCTCTGCCTGAAGCAGGTGACACGTTGATTTTGCATCCTGTATTGTTCTGCATTTCTTTGATCGATTCGCCCCCTTTGCCGATGATCATGCCAACGGCCTCTCCTGGAACCATTATTTTGTCGCTGGCCTTCTCTCCGGAATTGTCTTGTTGTTGACTCTCTCGGCCTCTACGAGGATTCTCCTGTGGTTTATTGGCCGTGCCGTTGGTATCGCTTTCGACAACTTCGTAAATGAGGGCTTTGGCGCGTTCCTGCGCTTGGATGGAGCCGATGAGATTGACAGGCCGGAGCCCATTGACACTCTTATTTTCGCCCATAATGTTCACGTGACAACCGCTCCGCTCTTGAAGGTCACGAATTGTCTCCCCTCCGCGCCCGATTATCAAACCTACGGTACGATCAGGAACCATAATTTTCATGGTGTTGTCACCGTCTGTTGAAGACGCTTGCTGCTGCTGCTGCTGTTGTTGTTGAGACCGTTGACCTCTTGAACGGTCATTTCCTCGGTCTCCATTCTCGTCCATAATCCGGAATATCTCAGCCTTTGCACTAGCTCTGGCTGCTCGGGTCCCTGTTATCCTACAATGTCGGGTAGGACCGCCACTTTCAGGACCATCCGTGAATTGAACTCTGGCACCGGTGCTGCTTTCGACCCGGCGCAAGTTCTCTCCAGCTCTGCCAATGATCAAGCCGACCATGTTTCTTTCAATTGGAAGGACCTCCATGTCTCCATCACTCCTCCCTCTGCCTGAGGACTGTCTGTCATCATTCATAGTATACATTGGCGACCGTCGACCGCGGCCAGGCGGAGAAAGCGAGCGATCACGATGGAATCCCCGATCGGCCATTCCCCGCCGCTCGTCGCGGTAAGGATTATAATTGTCGCGAAAACTGTCACGAATGGGTCTTGGGGGTGACGGAGATCTGGAACGTCGATAGGAGCGCGGGTCATCATTCCGGGGACGAACTTGGTAAAAGTCAGCGTTAGAAAGCTGCGAGTGCGATGAACAAACTTCTACTAGGATCGTAGGAGACACCTTTCTCTGCAGCAATTCCACGCGCTTTCGCAATAGCATCAGCGATACTGACGGAACCAGATTTCACAGGTTTGATGCCTCCAACATCAACGGTGCCTGAGTTAGTTGGAGGTGGTAAGTTGTAGGGAGCAGGAGGCGTAGGGGTAGCATAGGTTGGAGGATATGCCGGCATTCCTGGAGGTTGAGAAGCTGGAGTCGGTGTTGCCCCTTGCTGTTGCGATGCTATGATGTGTTAGTTGCGCGGGTTTCGCTTAGGAAGAGACTAACCCAGTGCCGCCAACAGACTTGAGATGTTTTGATCAGCCATGCTGGGCCTCAACCCAAAATGATCGCGTCAGACACCAGTGACAAGAGCGGTCGGACAGACGCCGAAATGAACTTTACTGCCCGGTGAAGGGGATGCACGAAGGGATGCAATGGCCAAAATCGAGTCGATCTTAGATATGCTATTCTTCATATACCTGTCGAAATGTTTTCTTTGTTGACCGCAACTGACTTGGGCTGCGCTGGATGCGGAGACTGTCAGTTTTTTGGCGCTACGCCGGTTTGGGTTAGATATTCTCGGGAGGGAGAAAAGCACGGCAAGGCTCTAAGGGAAGGGAATTTAAAGACCTTCCATCGGCCTACTAGAAGGGCAGGAGTGGCCCAAACTACTCGGAGAGAAAAGATGCCTCTGCTAATTTTGAGACCGTTCAATGGCATTCTACAAGGCCACGAGGGGTCCGGACGGATGAACACTAGGGGTTACTGACCCGTCTGGAAATTTTGGAAGCACGAGCGTCATAGCGGTCTCTGCGCTACTGTGCGAAAGCGACCCCAGTCCACAGCCCCAGTGACGATCGTCGAAGATTCGAAACCTCGTACGGAGGCGTGCACCAAAAGTAGCTGTTAGCGTATTTTACATTACGCTTGGGGGTCATCGTTTCTGTAATACAGTAACATACAGTCTCTAGGGCTTGCTCTAGGCTTCTTCAGGCGTCTTTAGGTGTCTTAGTCCCTATAATAAGCGGTTACCACGGTAACCATTTACTTAAATTACCTCAATTTAGGTATCAGCTATAGGGCCTACTTTAAGCGTTTAGCCCCTAAATCGAGCGGTTACCACAGTAACCATTTCGTAACATACAAACGTAGACAATACATTGTAAAATACGCTAACAGCTACTTTTGGTGCACGCCTCCGTACTCTAAAGCCTTGCTGTACTGGAGCTCAGGCTGCCTCCGGATACCCAATCGACGCCGCGCCAGACATTGACCCATCCACGCATTCCTGCTGAAATATTTGCACTGCCTCAATCTTAAACTCCAATCCCTCACGGGCCCGCTGGCTCCAGGCGGGCATCCCAGTCCATGCGTCCAGATCCTGTACCGGGTCAAGCGAATGGACCTGCTCTTGTTAGTCAAACTCGTCAGATGGGGCCATTGAGCCGCTTCCGTTTTTTGGACGGAGGAATAAACCTCTGGCTCGTCATGCACCAAGGCATATACCTTATAACTTTTGGCTCATAGCAGATATAAATTCCACGCCAGCCCCGTTCTCTTTCTGCTCGGGTTGCTTCACACGTTCTCTGGCACATGTGTCTGATGCAACATGTCTAAAGTGCTGCTAAGTAGTCTCCTCAGGTGCGGCACCTGAATGGACTCGTTTCCTTGGACGAAAGGCCGCGACATACTTCTTCTGTCATGTCTGCGAAAAGGCCCAACAACCCCGCCCCCCACCGAAATCGCTAGTCGACCAGAGGTCGTATGATTTTCGGCCCTTGAACAGTTCAATTGATGTCAATTCTAATACTCTTGCCTGCTCGCTAGTCCATCCAGCGCCGAAGCTCATCGTCTTATACCATTTCTAACTGTATGATAGCTTCCTGATGACTTAGCATGGATGCCATTCTCTCTACTTTGGAGCCCTTTAATCTCAGGTATTACACGGCTCGGGATGAGAATGCGGGGTTTAACAAAGTTCTAAACCTTGTGAAATACTGGGCACCATTCTACAACCTTACTGAAAGCATTCGTTTGCCTGATCCCGTCGTGCCAACAGCCACCAATGCGGCACCTTCAGTTACAAAGCATCCTATATCAGTAAATCAATTTCTTCCAGCTTTAGAGCTTTATTCTCCTATCCATCGGTGGCAGACTCGGCTTCTCCGCCTCAAACCCGGCTTATACGATAGCCCGCTTGAATGTGACTTGATTACTGTGGATCTTGTTGCTATTGAAGGCGTCGTGACACCAGATGGCCATGTATTATCTTATGAAGCTCTCTCTTACTGTTGGGGTCAAGAAGTCGCGTCGGCACATTGTCGCTGCAATGGGAAAACGTATCCCATCACTCCTAATGTCGAGATGGCGTTACGATGCCTCAGAAAAGTCAAGCGTCACCGACTCATATGGGTTGATTCCATGTGCATTAATCAACGTGATAATGACGAGAAGAGCGTTCAGGTCCAGAATATGCTTACCATCTTCTCAAAAGCCTCCGTGGTAATTGTGTGGCTTGGTGAGCTCACCGACCCGCTCGAACATTTACTTACATCCATGGGGACGCTAGAAAGTCTTATGGGCGACGAAAAGAACACAGCAGTTTCTTATGATGAAAAACTGAGCGCTGGTATTTGGGAACTGCACCGCCTGCCTTGGTTTCGCAGAACCTGGGTTCGCCAGGAAGTATTTGCCGCTCGAGATCTGCGGGTCCAGTGCGGCTACCTGAGGGTCAATTGGTCCGAGCTCGTGAAAGCATCACGCCTCCTCCGATCCTCGTGCCGGAGTACAGAAAATTGGAAGCTTTCCAGGTTTGACGCGCGAGCTGCCTATGAGCAAGGTCTCGCTAACTTGGACGTATTGAATTCAGCCTTCCACCGCCAATTTAGCAAAGCCGCCACCAGCAGTGTGAAAGTCTCTCGAAGAAATCATGCAATATTTGACTGCTCTGGATTGCTGTCTCGTCTGCAAGAAGGTATCGGCTTTGATGCTACAGACCCACGCGATTTAATCTTTGGCGTGTTCGGGATGCTGGAACAAGGGACGGGAAAGAAACCCAGGGTTCCTATCTTTCCCGTCAACTATGGGATGTCATTCGAGCAGGTGAGCAGTGGAGTCACAAAGCATGTTATTAGGACGAACCACAGCCTGGGTATACTAGATCTCTGCTGCGAACAGCCAAAGCAATCTCATGTGGTGGACTGGAGGAGGCTTCAATGGTACCTCGGGAAGTTCACTGTGCTTTCCTCACCTCAGCAAAATACTGAAGAATGTGTTTTGCGGAAATCCTGCGCTTGTGTTCCAAGCCCTGCAGATTTCATGTCCAGCCAGGAGATTCTATATGGTCTCGCTGGCGCTGAAATGGCCCCGTCTCTACGAGCTGCATACGCCAGACTTTCGGACAAGTTACTACTGTATGGATATTGCCACGGTCAATTGAAATCACGAATATGCAAAGTCGAGAGCGCTGATGATGGATTGCTGGACGTATTCGAAATTGAACGACCGGAATCCTTCGACCAGCTGGTGACTGATTCTTGTTTAATGCCGCGGACGGTGGATCAGAGTTCCGCCGAGCAGCTTTCCTCGATAGAAATGCATTCTCAAAGCGCTACCCCGTCTCAACTCCAACCACGCCGGAGCTCAGGGTCGCCACAGTCAAAGATTGCACTCCCAAAAAAGACGCTTGACGAAATGGAGGCAGAGGAAACTCCTGTCCATGTATCCTGGTTCCAACACTGGGACTTTTTGCTTATGGATGGATTTAGCGTCCCGGCTTCCAGCAATGATGGCGATTTAGTGGTGGAGCTTCACCCTGGCCGAGCATTGTTTGTACTCCGCCGCGATGGACCCTTCTACAACCTGGTAGGCAGAGCTGAACGGTGTCTGGAACTCGAGCCAGAGGACGCCAATCGGGACTGTTGCGTCGAATCCGTCGCTGACATGGTTCCTAACCCGGATGGCATATATGCAATCAATTAGCTTGGAAATCACAACATTGAATTCTGTGCCTAAGAAGATCCATGCGCCTTGCTGCTAGGCTAGGTTGTCTTGGCTTGACGTCGTTGGGCATTCATTGCGACGTCGAATTGGCCGTTGTGCCAACCTTCCGCCTATTGCCATCCCCATTTTTCGACCTGGGATGTCTCGACATGGACCGTAATGTGGGATCAATATCTTGCTGCGGTGGTTGAAACAACAATTCCAATCGACTTCGGAAGAAATCTTACCAGACATCTGGGCTTCCACTCCTCATCGTCGTCTTCCCTTTTCTGATCGATCACTTCCCGGCCTTTCGCTTTCCTAGCTTTCAGCACCTCCTCTCAGAGCAACTAGGAGCCGCCATTTGGAAGGACATTCTCGCTTTACAGCATCGCCGGCGTCCTAAAGGTCTTCTTCGAGACATCCACGCCTCCTTCCCCGGCTTTTGGCCTCCGTCAACTGTCCCGACTCCATCCCCTCCAGCTGCGGAAGTCCAGCTCTTCCCCCCACCCGATTTACCCTCTTCACAATAACACCTTTCGCCACTTTCCGTCATAAAACCCGCGTCTCACGCCACTCGCCTCAAAACAGCGCAAACGACGCGAAAAAGAAATGTGCCGCGTGCTTTCCAACAGGCCCGCTATCTGTCTAGTGCCGCTTACCTATCGGCGCTTGATTGTGTTGGAAAAGCAACCCAAACCAGCGGCCGGGGGGAGGGGGGCCTGCTATCACGATCCCGGGACAATAGAAAAATCAAACTTCGTGACGGGACGGGGCGTGGTTCTTGATCACCGGAACCGATTCACATGGTTCAAAAGTCTTGATATATGTCTACTGCAAAAGACTCTGAAGCCTGGGGAAAGTGGGGGGAGGTTGGACGGCGTATATTCCATATTTACCTATAGACAATTGTGAGAACTTGACCTGGTCTCTTGTTGGGAACTCGAGCGCGCAATAGGAGGCCTGCGGGAGCTATATTCGTTCATGGTCCTCTCCGCACCAATAATAGCAAATCAATTTTTTCAGAAAGTGAGTCAATGTAGTTCCTCATCCTTTTTTAAAATGATCTACTTGACATCGCCTGTTCGAACGTGTCTCCTCACTCTGCCCCCTAGGGCGGTGTAGTGTACATACTGATTCTTCCCTGAGCAAGAAATCCCTAGCTCAGTCGACAAAAGTTGTGTGATCTGAAGGCAGACGGTCCCGGTCGGCATCGCTGCTCTAAGCTGTTAGGGCATTTGTTGTAGCAACGGGGAATGCAGGAGTATTGGTATTCGCTGCAATTTCAACGTGTAGCTTGTGTTGCTTCCCACGCTATCCTCAGTCAAGATGCCAGCAAATGGGATTCTCGGCAATTCATATCACAGCATCAGCAGGGACAATTTTCTACGTCGATGGAAGGTGGTCACAAAGCAAAGAAGCTTGGCATCGCGTGTTTTACCATTTATTGAATCCGTGATTCTTAGTAGACCATGAAACTCATATAAGGGTAGACGGGACTAGTCCCGCCATCTACGATGTCTTCTAATCTTCCTCGTTAGTATTGGACACGGTATCTTCCGCGGTACTCTTCGCTCCTGGATCGTGACGATAATAGCTATTCACAATCGACTCAACGGTCTGAGGTTGCAGCAGGTCCACCTTCGCCACTCTCAGGGTTCCACCAAAACCTTCGATACGCAAAGATGATGAGCTAAAAAGAGGAGGTATGTGAGCGGTATCACCTTCGATGGAGGCGTCTTTCGAAGTTGTATGTCGTGTGGCTGTGGAGAGAAGAGAGTTACTTCGCATGGAACTATTGATGAATCCTCGCCCATGAGACCTCTCACCAGGGTCGTTTGCATAGCTTGAAAACCCTCTGAATTGGTTCTGAAAATCTGGTGGGGTTTGTATACCGTTATCTCCGTAGTGGCTGGCACTAGATGGCCGAAGAGTTGTCTCCATCATAAATATGTTGCGGAAGAAGACGATGCCTGTAAGCAAGGTAAACATGTTCTGGTGGAATAGCGGATCTTTGAGGTAGTGACGGTACAACGTGATAAAGACTGCTATGAAGAGAACCAAGAGGGCAGTGAGGATTCTGTGGAAGTGGATCGTCGGTACGATGAGACCCCATACAACATGATGCATGTGGTGTAGATCATGGCAAGCTCGTCCGTGAGCTGTGTTGTGTCTGCAATTGTGAGCTTGCAAATTTGAATTCGTAGATATGGAATTGAACAGATCCTACATTTTAGGATGCAATGGAAGACAAAACTGGCGAGAACAATGATGAGATAGCTAAAGAAGCAAACAAGAAAAATACCGTCATGGCCGTTGCGAATGCAGCATGAAATCCCTCTACATGCCAGGTATATAAAGGTTATATTTGTCAACGCATTTACAACCTCGGCGCTATAGATGCTAGCGTAGTAATCCTATCGTCATTTGTTAGCAGCTTAGGGAAATCACAGCTAGTTCACGTGGTATTACCTCCTCACATCAATTTATTGTCGACGTGACAGGCCTCCAGAACCCGTCACGTGCCGGTGTGTATGGGACAGACAGGTAAAATGATTTCATCGTTGTCGGTAATCGCGTAGAGTATAATCTGCCTCTCGTAAAGCTGATTTTATCGACAGGCCTAGAAAACTAGACGATGAGATAAGTTGAAATTTCATCTGTTTTAGCCACTTGGTAGGATGCAGATCAACTAGCTCAGGATAATGATATTATGCTAGAAATGGTCAGAGAAGAGGGGCTTGAGGAATGGATCCAAGCTGAGGCGCAGCACTCGGCAATGGTTAGAGATAGTTGACCTCGGTGGTCTTAAAAATAGACAACGTTGAAGCGGAGGAACTTGGCTTGTATAACCAGCAGCGGCAGGTGCTGATCGTAGCCTAGGGGACCTGGCTGTGGCCCTTCAGGACAATCCCGACCATATAACCCTTCACCGTACTGCGCACACGAAATATGATAGAGACATAAATCTTTTATATTTAAAATTTATTCTCATTTAGATTGCTGTGGTTACCCCGAAGCTTGCGAAGGTGTCATGCCTGCTAAACCAAGCCTATTAATGCTGTATTGTACGGCAGTTCTACCGAACTGTGCGTATCTCGTATCACCGTTTTGATGGTGCAGTGGTATGCCTTAAGATACCCTGCTTGAGAGAAGGGTTGCAACCAGGCATCCTAAGCAGGTTCCCTCAGCCGCAGGTGTCACGGCGTTTAGCAAGGGGTGTGATATAGGGGTCTGTGAGGCTGGTCAGTCACTACCATCCTAGCTGAGCCTTATGTCCCGCCCACTAGCCGCCCCTTAGTCACCCTTGCCATGTGGCATTTCAGCGTACCTAGCTCGCAAGCCGAGCCGAGTCTGGAAGTCGGCTCGACTCGGCTCGCGAGTGCTTGAGAGGGCTTGTAAGTTTGAGGCTTAGGTTTATACCCCTTTAGGAAGGTAGGATAGAGTGGAAGACGCGGTGGAGGATGTGATGGAGGATGGGGGGCACGTAGAGGAAATGTAAACAAATTTACGTGGTAAGGTGGGGCAGGATGTTAAGATTCGCTAAGCTTCGTCAAGTTTTTAATAGAGATGCAAGGTATATTGAATCACATACAAATAATACGAGAGTCTAAGTACTCTTGGTATCTTGATGAGCTGATTCGAGTTTTGGCGAGTCCTTGGAGCCCTAACTTGACTTAGCTCGGCTTGCGAGGGCTTGAATCCAGCCGAGCTGACTAGGAACGCTGTGGCGTTTTGCCCACAATCCTTCGCGCCGGGGAAGCGGGTCATCCAATTCATTGTCTGATTTTGGCTTCCACAATCGTTTCGCGCACAGGTATGGAGCAGGGAAGGCGTGCTTACAGCGAACAATGATATCGGAGCCGTTTGAGTTCTCTGTCGATCCAATTTTTAGTAAAGAGTCCTCGTGGTTATGTCTTGCTGAACAATCACGTTAAGCTAAAAGAACAAAGATTACCACTAACAAGCGCATTACAGAATATATCTTTTCAACATGCCTTTCTAACGTTTCCAACAATAAAATTTTTCTGATAGGACATAAGGCAGATTTCGTTGTAAGCAGCCTATACTTGAATCCTTGCATTCAAGTCCCTGTATCAATGTGTTTGTTCATTAAACAAAAGAAGTGAGGCTGCGCCCACAAGGGTGTGCCGTGTGCGAGCAGCCTATCAGGCAAACCTTTCTAAAGCGTTGATAGTCCAACGTACCCCCGTTGCGTAGAATGTCACCTAATTACCTTTTTTGGACCTTGAAATCTATCGGCACCCGCTTTGGACCGAGCGTGAAGCGAATTCTTGGATTCTGATGCATGTTCAGCAGTTGCAGAAAAGCTCAATATGGACTAGGCATCATCTATTCTCACACCCAGGCGGTTTTCAGCTTTGTGAAATACTTACTTTCGGGTGCTATCGAGCTACACAACCCACTTTCGCTCAGCCTTACTGCCCCTTCTGTGGGATGAACGCCTCTTTTCTATCCTTCGAATTTATTTAATCCTGTTCTGTGAAGAGGAACATGACGGCTATGAACGCTTAAATCGATCGACGGTAGCGAGAAGCCAGCTCCATTGCCATTGTTCTCTCCAACACTCCAGATTCTGTCTGCTGAAACGGAAAGCACCATTATTCAAGACGTGCGTTGTAAGGAGCTGTTGGTATGGTTCTATTCTTACAATCTGACTCCCGTAAAGCTACACATTCGCCATGGTATTCAAAAGAGCGCGCTAATTCGTAAACAGGAAACCTGATCATTAGTTTTCGCCGCTCTAGCCTAGTATCTGGAAGGTTTGGGGGCACTCTGAAGATATGTGTGTCGTCAGACTCCTGATTGTCTATGTTGAAATTTGATTTCAGCTCGCTGGACGAACTATCTTTACTGACGCTGCTTTGGTTCTAGGGCTCAATCTTGTTGCCAAAAATGTCGTACGAGCAGCATATTTGTGTCTAGAATATCGCCTGTATACTCCCTCTGTGGTGAAGTGGTTCCCTTAGACAGAAATTTCTAGCGGGCCAGAAAAGCTTCTATATAGGGCCTCAACTTCACATGCCAGTTACTCGACTTCAGACGGCACTTCAGAAGCCTTTGAGCGTCTTGGGTGGTCGTCAATCGATTAAAGAAAGGTATGTCGATCTCAAATGAGTGTTTTTACAGATGACTAATAAGTTTTAGAAATTCAACAGGAGAACAGCATCCATACGTCGTCGGATCCATGCCGCATCTTTGTAGGATTCTGTTTTCGATGCTCTACCTTCTAGGCTTTTTGCAATATTTCGCGTCAGCATCGCGCAGCCAATTCAGAAGGTGGTACCCAGAATATGGCGTCCAATTCGAGACCATTCTACACACCAACTGTACCACGGAGCTTAATACGTACCTCCATGCAGACAAAAGCCACGCGCCCGGGGATTTTCTCTCTAGTGGTACCGACGCCTTTAAATTAGCGGAACCTGTCGTTAACTGCATCTTGGGACATACTTCCGAGTTCATCAAGGCCAATACTGCCAGCGCTCAAGTCTTACTCGGTCTGACGCCATCATTGCTAGCCATTCTCAGCCCAGGCACGGAAGAGACATCGTTGTTATCCGTAATCGGGAGGCGTCCACTTCTCGCTCTCCTTATTGCCGCCGGATCACCTGCTGTACTCCTAATACGCGCATTCGATAACAACGATCCAATAAGACTTCTGAAAGACCGCGAAGGTCGTAAGCACCCACTAGTGTTCCAATATGAGGGTGCACTTGTTGTGATGGCTGTTGAGTATCTGCTCGTCATCGCCGCAATCAGCAACATTGCTAGCGTAAGTAGAGACCTTGGCTTTAGTGTAGTCAGTAGCTTCGCGCCACAACAGACATACCTTGTCCTTTTGTGGGCATTCATGATTATTGTTATTCATGGCTTCGGATGTCTCGCTCTCTATCTCTGCATCCATATAAATCGCAAAGAAGACTCTTCCTATAAGATTCTCCGCTGGGTTCGGATCCAATTTACACCTTTCGAAAACGAGAGGCCTTCTAGTGTTGAACCTGTGCCTGAGACCTACTGGTACCTCTTTTTCTCATGGGGTACAGCCGTCTCCACAGTCGCTTACAACATCTATGGCACGCTCACCTTTTCGAGCATGTTGTTCATCTCGGTTAGGGACAGTCTGGCTGTCATTGCCCGCTATCTAGTGCCAGTCATTTGCTGCCGAATGGTTTTAATGTATGAACTGGCTAAATTCAGAAAGTTCTACAACGATCCCAATCTCAGAGGCTCCGAGACATCGCAGGAGCCTGTGGGGTTTGATCCCAAGTCTCAGACCGAGATCCGGGGTGTGTAAGCCAGCCGAGCACATCTCTTCGCGATGGTATTAAGAACGTTGTTCGTTGGTATCATATAAAGGACATATTTCAATAATATGGTCGGGCTCGGACTAGAACTTCACGGGGAGATATTAGATAATAGATACTCAATGACGGGTTAAGAAAAGTAACCCGATCCATTACTGCCATCCACGGGATAAAGAAAAATTGAACTTCGTGACGGGGAAACGTCGTTCTCGATCACTAGAACCGATTTACACGGTTTACGAATTTTGCTGGAATAACTACTCTAAAAGAAATTTGACCAGTCCCCCTTAGAGCTTAATCATTTGGCGACGTTCCACCACAGATCTGTATTGTATTATCTCAGCCAGCTTCTCTCCTTGTATCCATGTTTTTTGGATGTAGAATACATAGAAATCGAAGATAGTCCGATGTTGACGGTCTCCGTTCTGGACATGAAAGTACTCAATTAATTTTCAAGCATCAAAGTATCTTCCCACCAAACGGCTTGTAATTGTACCACTGAAAATCCACCACCCGGACAGGCTTCTATCACCGATCCCAGCCAGAACACACCTGAGACTCCAAACAGACTGCCCATCAACAATCGTCTCACTTCCGCGCCGCAGCCGCCGCATTCTGCTGCCCGCCTTGTCCCTGCTGGGGACGAAACGGCCTCGTATTCGCGCCGCCTGTCCTCCTGCTCCTATCGATTCGCGCCTATGTTAGCATCGTAGCTAACGCACTGATATTCTTGGGAGATACTCACATGATCGTCCTGCTCAAAAAGCTGATCCCAATCATGAACATCCAGCTCGGCACCGCCGAGAAGCCGTAGAACGCGTATCCCAGCGGAACGAGCAGTCCCATCTTTGCTAGCGCCCCGTCGATCGGGTGGAATATGCCGTCGTAGGCGGGGACTTTGGTGTACGCTTTCTCGGTGTAGATCTTGACGATGTCCTGAGCGGAGGTGTCGTTTGTTTTGAGAGGGATGATGTGGAGGGTTGTCGGGGCGCGGGATTGGGAGGGAGAGGGGTGGGGCAGGGAATAATGCCAGATGGAGGGGACGCCGGTAGACCAGATGGAGCAGAGGAGCGGGGACTTGTCGCAGTTGAGATAGCCGAGGGATGGGGATGTTGGGTCGGCGGAGAGGAGAGACACGGATTGCTGTGTTGCGTAAGTTAGGCACTAGGGGTGTGGCACCAGTGGTGTTTGATGGAGCAGAGAAAAGAGGGGGGGGGTTTCAAGGGGACGTACGTTCCACGACTTTTCAACCATGCCGCATTCACCGAAGCAAGACTTGTTGCCTCCGGAGATGAGAACCATCCATTTTTCAGGCCCCTGGCTCGGGTCTGAAGATTTGGGTTGGAGTAGTGATTGCCAATTTCCGGGGGTAAAGGTTGTGACGACTTTCTCGGCGACCTTTGAAGCGCCAGCGTCGACGGGCGCGGTGGCAGCTGCGGTTGGAATGTAAGACTTTGCCTTGTCAAACCAACCTTGCGCTTTTTCCAGAAGGGGCTTTTGGTCTTGTGCAATGGCGCGGGCTGAGAGAGCCAGGAGGAGGAAGGAGGTAGTATGCATGGTGACGAAATGGAAGCTCGAATGGCTAAAGGAATAAGGAGGTCTAGAGGTCGTCGTATGCGCACTGATTGCAGAAATTTTGTGATACAAATTGCTAAAACATGGACATGAAGGAAGGACAGAAATCAAATTAGAAGGTGAATGTACACGGCTGTACTATATCTGTGTGTAGGTTTGGTTGCGTGAAAGGCGGAGAAAGGCTACGAGGCAACGAAACTTTGAGATATCAACGCTAAACCCTACCAAGCGCCTGTTCGTCCGTCGGCTTGCTCCGAAGTTGGATCTACACTAAGAGTTGCTTGCACAAGTTACCTCTGCCGTTTCGGGCAAGACAGAATCCCTCGCCGCCCTTCACCCACGCTCGCCGGGCTCCATTAATCTGCTTTGTATGTCCTCCATGGTCTCTATCTTCATTGGCGCCATGGATTTCATTTTGGTTTGTAGGAGCCTGTTCCTCAGCGAGATAGTTAGCGTTAGCGGAGTTAAAACTGGCTTTTTGGCATTTCAACATTCTATCAAGATCCATCAACAATGTTCCACGGAAGTTGCGTTTGACGGGCTTTAGAAATCCTCTTCCGGAGATGTCTCGCTCCCTGGAGCTATCTTAGCAATTCTCCCATACAGCGCGTACCCAGAAAGCCCAAAGCATCCATCCTTCATCCATCCAAAGGGCACACTGAGAGACTCTGGAGTATGTTGAACATTATTTACAGTGATCCTCGAGGTCCTATTGCCACGTCCTGCACTGGACATAATGACCGCATTTATTAAAGATCACGACCAAGAGGGGCCCTGTGGTGTTTGTGTTATGCTCGTCTCCTCCTTCTCATTCTCCTGGTTCGTTAGCCGGACCTGCCATCGAAGGGCATTGGGAAGATCAGTTTTCAGATGCCGCCTTCTCGCTACAGACATCCAGGAGTTGGCTGGTGGTCTTGGGGACGGGGAGTTTGGCCAATGTCTGACCCCGATTCCTCGCCAGAATCTGACGTTGTGCATGTTTTCCCATCGCCCTCTTCTAGAACAGTCTTTTTGTGGTCTTGTTGTTCCAGCGGGTGGGCTTTTGGTTGCGCGCCTCCGCCATCGTCCGCCACCTCTTTCGATAGGACGAGGCCGTCGCCGAGCATGGAAACTCGGACCTTTTGTGTCCAAGCATTCGTTTCTTGTGAATGGGCTGGAATGTAGCGGGACAATGTCCGTCTCCACCATCTAGCTCGATCTGTTGGTTTGATGTCCTTCGATGCTCGCCTTACTGGATCAGGAGATTCTAGCGCAAGGAGCAAAATTTCGCCAACCGAATTCCAAGGCCCCTGTGGCATCCAGCCACGGTGTAACAAAAATAACATGTGAGAAAGGACCAGTAACACATAGAGGAGTAGAGCAGCGGCAGCTAGTCGAATGGTCGTATTATAAAAGCCCCAAGCGTAGCCGTGCCGAAACGTTTCCCAATCCACCTTGACCCAGGTTCCATTCTGAGATGGGGTCCTACGAAGCCATAAGAACAAGTTCTGGACTGTTCCAACGGCCGACTTAGTAGCGAAGGAGGAAAGATTAACAACATATGATTCATTAGGGTTCTTGAGATTCTTAACCATTGCAAATCGGGCCGCGTTCATTCTCAAATAAGCTAGACCGCTTGTAAGATAGAGATTGACGAGACTTGACAAGGCCCATGATTCACTGATTTGATCACCAAGAACGAAATGCACAGGACCAGATGTTGGAGTGGTGGTCCAATTTTCAATAAGAAAATTTGGAGTCTGATCTTCGTACCAATACCAGCTGTGCTCTTTGCCGCCGATAAGCTCTGGAACGCCACCACGTTTGTGAGGAGTATCCCAAGAGGTGTTGAAGCTTGCAGGAACTATGTCTAGTGCTTTTATCCAGCTCATGTCAATCAAAATTTGTTGGTAGGAAGGATAGACCGAGGTGTTCCTTGAAACTGCGTCACGATCTAGGGCCCTAGAGAGTATGTACTCCGCAGGATCTAGCACTTCATCTACGACCTGCAGTAATGCGTCGTTAGCATGGCACCCTCTACATCATTACCGAAACTTCTATAAGTTAAAGAACAAGGAGCGCCGCGTAACTCACAATAGCCGCAGAGGGGTCATAGCGGAGGTCTGTAGGGATCCACCGAGCATTGATTGAGCAAGCATAGACATTGGTGCCTTGAACCCATCCACTTTCGTTTTTGATAGCTGTCGGAGTCGATATCACTGCTCCAATAGAAGGATGATTGGGATAAGACTGTGTTTCTACCCAGTTCAGTTTGATATACAATGCATCGGATCGGTCATCTGAGAAGAGACTCCAACTCTCGCGAGGAATAGGCCAAGTGTTATTCTGATAGCTGACACCTGGAGGAGTCCACAACTTGTCGTTGGGAAAAAACACATTTCGTTCGTTGAAATAGTCGACTTGTTGACATTGTGTCTCCACTAAAGGCTTCAGTAGAAAGCCATCTCGAGTGTCTGGGAGTCGGGGAACAAACATTGGACGTTTAATGGATTCTACCTTCAACCCCGAAGTCATGAAGAGGTAGAAATATCCCATATCGATTAAACCCATTCAAGCGCTGAAGATGTTGCTCTGGCCGTGGAGATAGTCAGTATTACAGGACTGCGTGCGGCAAAATACTATTACCCAACCACATAGAGAGCATGAAGGAGGGAGGAGGGGAAGAAATACTCACGTCCAACCTGATTTCCAGGTAGCGTCACTTGAGGATGTCAAATAACGCTGAGCGTTAAATGACTGGACTTCGATTGTCAGATTGGGAGACGTCCGGCGCCATTTAACGTTTTCACTCCAGTACTGTACCGTTTGCCAGCTCTGCGATGGACATTCAAAAACTTGGTCCGCACCCTCTTCGAAACATCGCGTATCGAGTGAAAGATCTTTAGTTAATTCCGTTGGCCAGAGCGGGTAACCATCTGTATCTCGAACCCAAGTTGACACATGCGTGTGTTCCAAGGGATTGGTTGGCCACCAGTCAACGTTGGGTAAAACAGCCACAGCGGACGACGGCCCGACCACAAAAGTCAGAAAGACGCAGAGGGACAAAAGTATTATTGATAGTAATACCTCTCTGAGCCAGTTCACAAGGGTCCTGTGATGTCGAGGGTAAATTGCAGTCCAGAAGCCCGGGCGCAGCATGTTGAATAAGGTTGGTTCGAAACCCACTTCCATAAATCCTACAGGCAGCGTTTTCTCCACCAGGAAATAGCGTGTCCTATGAAGGACAATTCGATAAATGGAGACAATGATGAGGATCTCGAGAAGTTTTGCCGCGTACTGTAGGCTATTTAAAATTTCATTGAAGGAACCATACGCCGCCGGGTCTGTCCAGTATATGGAGAAAAAGCTGAGTTGCAGCACACCGATCGTCGCAGCAACAGGCAACATTTGAACTAGCAGACATTCTTTCAGGGCAGCTTTGCGGCTAAAAATGAAAGCTTGTTGTTGTTCAGTAATCTCCTTGGTGGGCGACATCGCCTTGTCCAGGGACAGTCGGCAATCCGCGTCAGCAACACCATTCGACATAGTGCTAGAGGCAAGAATATGAGCATAACGATGATGAACAACTTTCAAGAAACTTCAACATACGAGACACTAGTCAATGAGGAGACTCGCCGCGAAGCAGGGTGCGCAAGAGACAAATTCAAGCGTCCGCAAAAGCTATTAATACCTGAGTTTAGCCTCGTTCTAGTGAAGTCTCCAGTCAAGAAAGTAATCTGATGAGAACTTATGGCCAGATCCAGGATGCACTGGGAAACCGGGCTTGGCCAGGCTTTTAATCGAAAATGGTCCAAGACGACACATAGAACCCGAGATTCAGCGCTGAGTTAGGCAAGACCAAGCTAGCCTATGGTAAAATTCACACAATGTAGAGAACGCAACATCAAACGATGCGGTCCCACTGAAAACCTGTTCCTGCGGGAGATATGTTTTCGCCAGCCTCTTCCGCCCGTTCCCGGTAGGAGGAAAGACTGTTCCACCGCAGCTTAGCTGAGCCTTAGTATTGAAAGGTTATACAGGCATGGCTCAGCTCCGAAATGGGTTCACACTGAGATGCGGCTCTGACGATAATCTGAATTGTTTTAATAATCGCTTCCTATTGAGAAGAGTGTTTGAGTAAAGTCTGAATGATTTCAGATATTTTCAGGCGTTAACATGCAATCATTCAGCGAATGCGATACCCACAAAACCATTGCTTCAATTCCATACAACGAAGTGAGCCTATGGTCGACTAAGTAAAAGGAGTTGCCTTTGTAAGATTGTAGCAGCTAAAAGCCGCAACTAAGAAAAGAAATGTAGGCAATACGGTTTATCATAAGCTTAAGCAGCCGACGGCTTGAGCAAATGCAGGAGAATGTAAAGCCTTCAGACGACCGCAGTCAACCGGCTCAGCCTCGTCACCAAGCAGCTTCAAGGCGAGCGCTGGAAGACTGTTGTCCCGGTCCTGTATCGCTCTCAGATCTGTCGACGGGATGATTGACATTATGGGGTGCAAATGGCTCCTAATGGCGTCAGTACGTCTAGAGCTCAACCGAAACACACCTCAACGAGGTGGAACAGGAGCTCTAAACACAGATCTGGTTGTGAGAGAAAAAAATCTTGTGGAGGAAAATTTGGCTTTCAGATGTTTGGGGAGTGCCAAGACTTCAAGCGACCTTAAACCTTTTCGAGGATGGTGCGTTTCGCGGAGCAGTGACTTTAACCAGACCCTCGCAGGACGTTCAAAGAGCTATCAGAGCGGCAAAACTTTTCGAAATCCCTCTCACGACCTGTCATGAGTGCCAAAGGACAGAGGATTCAACTGATGTATTGACATTGTCTCCTCTAAGCCCCGAACCATTTCTCCACGATGGCCGATGCTCTTTCGATTGAAGAGATCAACAAGATCCGCATTGCTGCCGGGGCGAAACCTCTCCCAGTCGCAGAAAACGAGTCTACAGGTCCCATTTTTAAAGAGCAGTCGTCCTCGGAAGATTCTGATGATGAGCCAGCCAGCACACTTGCGACTCGAGAAGCTGCAGCGGGCGAAAACTGGCAAAGAGTCCAAGATGAGGCAGCGGCCAAAAAGCGACGAGAAGAGAATGCGGACAAGATCAGAAAGGCACGGGATCAAGCACAGAAACACGCAAGATTAAGGGGCAAGGGTCTCGGTGAGGAATCAGACGAAGGCGAACTTGACACGAAGGCATGGCTGAAAAGCCAGAGAAAGAGGCAAAAGCAGGTCGAAAAGGAGCGCGTGCGGAAAATGGAGGAAGATTTTGCAGAGAGAGAGCGCTTGGGTCAGATACAGTACAGCACTGACGATCTAGCAGGCGTTAAAGTGGGACATGAGGCAACAGCCTTTGAAGATCTTGATGGGGAGCAGGTTCTCACACTTAAAGACACAACGATAGATGAGAACGAGGATGAAGAAGACGAACTGGAGAACATCAATCTACGGGAACAAGAGAGGCTGAAGGAGAAATTGCAGCTGAAAAAGCGCAAACCTGCTTACGATCCGACAAATATGGACGAAGATGGGAATCGCAAGATCCTCTCACAATATGACGAAGAGATCGAGGGTAAGAAACGAAAAAGGTTTACTCTCGGAGCTATGAGTGGGACTGAGGACGAGCGTGAGGCAAAGCGCCAGGAAGTTGGAGAACGTCTCAGGGCACAACCTATTACGCTGGACATCCTGAAAGAAACGTCGAAGTCAGATTACATGGATATCTCTGAGGTCAAGATGAAGAAACCAAAGAAGAGCAAGAAGAAGTCTACGAGACGGAAGGCGGACGATGATGAAGATATTTTTCCTGTAAATGGTGATTCGAATGGCACTATCCGAAATGGTGAATCCATGGAGATCGACAGACCAGCAACACAATCTAAGCGCATATCAGAAGACCTGTATCTCGATGACGACGATTTACAGGCGTCATTAGCAGCACAAAGAAAGGAGACGCTTAAAAAGCGAAAGCGCCGGCGCCCAGAAGACATTGCTCGAGAGCTGAACGAAGAAGCTGCGGCAACCACCGGGGAGATGGAGCTAGACAACGCAGATGGTGTAGAGGAAGAGACTGGGCTTGTTATCGATGAGACATCAGAGTTTGTTGCCAATCTCCAGCGGCCAGTAGCAGAAGAACCAAAAGTCCCTCGGACCAAAGTCAAACAAAGCGCAGGGAGTCCCGATCAAGGCGTACCTTCGCCTGTTGACCACGATGTTGAAATGGGCGCTGATTCAGACGAAGAGACAAACCAGGCTGAATTACAAGAACGACTGGAGCGTGAGAATTCCGAAACCAACCCTGAAGTTCCCGCCACCGGTCTAGAAGCGGAGGCAAGCGTCGGGCAAGGTCTTGGGTCTGCACTCAAACTTCTCCGTGAGCGAGGCTTAGTTGACGCAAAAGATTTCGGAGGTCCCGAGTCCAGCGCTCTGCAACGCGAGCGTAACGAATTTCTCGCTGTCAAGCGTCGCGTTGAAGCAGAAGCTGATGCTTTCGCCCGTCAGCAACGCGAGCGCGATCGCGCTTCAGGTCGCCTCGACAGGATGAGCGTCCGTGAACGCGATGAGTACGCGCGCTCGCAAAACCAACAACGAGATTTGCGTGTCCAAAGGGAACTTGCAGCTCTTTTCGAAAAGGATTACAAACCGGACGTACGCCTGTCCTACATAGACGATCATGGCCGGCAGATGAATCAGAAGGAGGCTTTCAAAGAGCTAAGTCACCAATTCCACGGGAAGGGCAGTGGAGCAGGCAAGACGGAGAAACGGTTGAAGAAGATCGAAGACGAAAAGCGGGCGCAATCAAAGAGCGTTCTAGATAGCAGTGAACAGAGGGGTGGCTATGGCAATGTTCAGGGGACTATGACCCGAAGGAACAGGCAAGCTGGAGTCAGATTAATGTGAAGAAGGTTTGCCTAGCAATAAGTTGGTAGGTCATCAACCACGACAGGACTCTACCCGCAACGTAACTCAATATCGTTCGCTGCCCATGTGTCTACTATTCTCTGATTCAGAAAGCTGACGGAAAGCTTGAACGATTGCTCGCTTGGGGGGCTGGTGATCCAACATTCAAGGATTCACTGCACTCATCTCATAGCAGCACCAAGACATTCGAAGGGGTGGGTAACCCGTAGTGGAGTGTGGAGGCTGGTTAGCCTCGAATGCATAGTTAGTTAGATCATGCCGTGCTTTGATGCTGCAGCCTCGGAGACTGGATGTGGACGCCCTCGTTCTCAGGGAGTTGTATTGATGCTGGTACGATTCAAGCTTTGAACCAGAGTGTTTGATTATGCCATTTGGGACGGTTCGGATCCGCCCTGCAGGGGTGGACCATGGCGCCGTGGTTCCGGGGTGGAGATAAGTAAAACCTTGAATATTTCGGTAAGGTAGCCGCAAAAGGGTCCTCCGCGCTTGCGCTGGAGCTAGAGAAAGTGGCCTCAAGAGTTTCAAATGGTCTGCACGCGACGTCAGCTTCTCAGTACGACTGCCTTGCTTCCGACCACATCGCCGCTCGATCCAATCAATCGTGGATGCTCTCTTCAAATGACCAGCTGAAGCCAATTCCGTAGCTTATGCCCTTTCCACCTCGCAAGCTCGCCAATGCAGAGCAAATCCGCCTCAAAGCTCCTATGCCACAGCGCGCTATCCACACGCCTTAGAATCATGTGCAAGGCGATTCCACGAGGAGTTCTTTGAAGACCTCGGAGTCTGGAAAAGAAAAGGCCTTTGGAGGAGGTCCTCGAGAAAGAGTAATGCCTCCGTTTGCAAAGTTTCGGGGCCATCGACGAAATGGATCAAATCAAGACTCGCCGATTTTGAATAGTCCAGAAAGCCCTTTCCAGCCATGGGATTCGACCAGCCCTCCGAATGACTCGTCTATACCTTCCTATCACTGGCGAGTACCATCCTTCTCCCCGGACAATGCAAAAGACAACAACACGGAGTCTGTTAATGCCCGTCTGCGAGCATCCCCAGACTCGCCAGACAAAGCATCGTTCGCAGTCCTTGATCGACCACGAGCAGGGTCAAGCTCCTCCACGAATTCTCGACCTCCTAGGCCGACATTAGCTCCCGTACCATCTGCCAAAACCTCAGGCACGTATTCAGAGTCTCGAGAATTCCCTTCTTCTCTACTTGGCGAGCAGGTCCGCGGCGGAATGGAATCGAGATTTGCTTCGCGACTGATAGGATCGCACGCGCTAGAAAGACCAAACATGGACGATATGGAGCACCCCAAGAGCCAGCCAACCGCAGTTCCAAAATCAAGCAAAACCAAGCTCAACCTTTTGAACCCGATGTCACTCTTGGCCAGGAGAAGGGCTTCACAGCAGGGTCTAGACCATAAGGCAGAGGAGGAAGAACTCCATGTCAGTTCCTTGGCCGTACCTGCTATACCGGAAGACTATGATCCTCGCATTCGAGGCAAAATCATACATGACTTTTCAAAACCTCGACAGCGAAAAAATTTTGCCAGCCCACCAACAGAAAGCCCTACCATATCTAATTCGAGAATCAACTTGAGGAACGGTCGAGCTACGGATCGAGCCCGTCACATCTCAAGACCTGAGTCAGGGCCAGAAAACACCGCGCGCTCGCCAGAGCATACTCCCATGTTTAAGGAACATTTCAACGACGATATAAAGACTTTACGACCTGAATCTTCCGGCTACTTGCAAAGCATAGCTCT
Source organism: Pyrenula aspistea (assembly GCA_021030945.1). NCBI lineage: Eukaryota > Fungi > Ascomycota > Eurotiomycetes > Pyrenulales > Pyrenulaceae > Pyrenula > Pyrenula aspistea. Next base: position 192,783 of record JAGFML010000054.1, on the reverse strand, counting down.
TGCCTCCATGAGACACCCTGACCATGATCCTCCACCTGTACCCGCTTTTGCGCGGAACCTTCCCACAAGGCTGCCAGCTCAAGAGGAGAAACCCTTACCAGAACCACCAAAGATTACCAAAAATGGGCTTAAGCCTGTGCAGCCACTTGATGAATCCGCACCGCCTCCTCCGAAAGTAATGAAAGTGCCCTCCAGATCTCAAAAATCTCCCTCACCTGATCCTCCTATCTCGCAATCGGCCTTGCCAAAGCACATGAAAAGCACCTCTTCGCGTTTCAGCTTTCAGCTTGGTGGCGGTGGCTCAGCACAGGAAAAGCTTCTAGAGGAGAACTACAAATTGAAAGAAGCCAGCCGGAAGGCTCAAGCCCGTGAAAGCGTAGCAGAAGAGGATGATGATGATGATTTCGCCAACTATGACTTTGATGAAGAAGATAGCTTTGAGGAGCGTATTCCTGGGATCAACGCAGATGCTGAAGACGATGACTCTGCTGAGGATGTTCCACAGAATGGGCTTGGGTCGTTTACCTTCACGCCTACCATTCTGCCAACAGGAGTAAGTCCAACGGTAACAGACGCAACTGACCAGACTTCACAACCAACACCACGGGATGAACAGGGACAAGCGATAGGATACGCTTACACCAAAATCTCTCCCCAGTCTCCTCAACCTAGACGAGGTGAGCTGTTGAATCTAGACAATACGGCGATGCTTAAAGGGCTTGGTATTGCATCCAACCGCCCACAGCAACCTACCTCTCAGGAATCGACATTGGAGCATACCAAGCAAGATCAATTTGCCGATGATGACATGTATTTCGATGACGGCTTTATTTCCGACGTTCAACTTCAGGAAAGCAATGAGGCCTTTGATGAGACCATTTTTGACGACGAATCTGGCAAGATCCGGGACATCCCAGCTCAAAATGAAGCCAGGCTCAGTGAAGCAATGAGTACACAGAAGAAGTTTGGGGTCCTGGGCCATCCCAGCGGCGACATGGAATCGCGTGCTGTTCCGTCGGAAAGCCAGACTTCTGGACTGACAGAAGGCAATCTTGAGGCATTCCACAATGCCCTAGCGTTTGCTGCTACTGAAGCAGCTCACGTTGGAAGATCTGCTTGGAAAGAGAGTTCTAGTCAAGCTTCCGCCGACAGCATCGACCAAGAAGTTCGGTCAAACATGCGGGACTCGGGCCCCGGCCTCACTGCGGACGATAGTCACGTAAGCCCCAATGCAGCCAGATTCAACATGGACGATTTGGAAGACGATTATAATTTCGACGACAGTCTCGACGACGAGGCAATAATTGCCGAAGCCAACGCTGAAGTCCTCGAGAACGACGATGAGGGGTTCTATGGACAGGAATTTGGCTTCTATGCTCGGTCTCATTCTAAAGGGAACTCAGAAATGGTCAATGGCGGCTACTTTGGTCCAAGAGGCATCGAATCTGTCCACCGAAGTCACAGTGCAAAGGCTAACTTCCAAGAACCGAGCCTGACTCCAATCACAGAACGCAGCGAGTGGAGTCATCGGAACTCCCTTGCTTCACTGCATGCCTTTGGAGTGCCTCAATCTGCACAATCGCTTCCGAGCCCTGCCCTCGCGAATCTTCTCGAAATGGGCCCACTGGACGAGGACATGTCTCTTGAAGCTCTCATGCGTCTGCGTCGAGGAGCTTGGGGCGGCAGCCAAACGAGTCTTCATAGCGCAACGAGTCAGAATAGTTCTCCGGCGGCTCAAATGCCACCACATTCTCTACCAGCAGGAAATGCGGTAGACATTGGACCAGTAATGACAAATTCGGTCTACAGTCTGACAGGTTCGGCTGGTATTCCTGAGTCTGATGAAGAAGGCGATGGCCCGCAAGCCTCCCAGACGATCACGCAGAATACCCCGAGAAAGCCAAAAGCTGAAGTAGTGCAATCACCCGAACAGTTTTCATCCATATCTTCGCCCCTGTCGCATCCGGCTGAGGGTGTCATTAAAGGGCACAGCAGACATAGCAGCGGAGCAGAGAGTGTGAGCTATTCAAGAGATCCTGATGGTTCCGGGAGATGGATGCTTGAAAGAAGACGTACTGGAGATGATGGAGAGATGGAGGTCATTGGGAGAGAATTCCTGTCAGGTGGAATATAGATATCACGGCCTTCTGAGCGCATTTGTAGGAGTTGAAGCCGGCTGCCCTACCGGCGAGCTATCTAGATTCAAAGCTGTTTACTCTTTCTAGACATGACATTGATAGCATTTAGAAGACCTATAGGGAATAATATGACTGTCAAACCTTTGCTTTGAATGTCATGCGACGCTGCGCCTAACCCTCAATTTTAGGGTTCAACCCGATGACTTGGGAACTGCGTTATTTTCCTCCCCGCCGAGAGTCTCGCCGCCCGCGGGTAACCAATAACGGCATCGTGGAAGGGCTAACCGAGCATGCAACCTTGAACCTGAGACGTCTTCAAAAGTAAACGTCGTGACTTCCCTTGTCTTCCCGGCCAAGGGATGCTCAGATTTCCTCCTGTTCTTCGATGACCTCACATTCTTTTCTGTTTTTGTTCGCATAGATCTACCCAAGCCCGCGACGATGCTTCGAGCTACTTTGAGAAGCTCTAATGGCCGTCTGTTAGCTAGGCAATACGCCTGCAAACACACGATTTCTACCTCGAATGCCGCCGTTTCTCCTTCTAGGCGTAGTCATGGAGGTCTCACTGCTAGGAAATGTCTCGTTACCGCGATACAGCCTTTCCAGCGACGTTGCTACGCAATGGCTGCGGAAGAAACGAGCAAAGGAGTTGTAAGTTGACGCCCTAGGTCTGAAGGATCCCTGTACTTACAAGTTGCTACATCTAGGACCCCAATGACTCGTTTCTCCAGGGTAACACCGCGAACTACATAGATGAAATGTACCTGGCGTGGAAAGAAAATCCTTCAAGTGTACATGTATCATGGCAAGCATACTTCAAAAACATGGAGGATGGCAACATGCCCATATCACAGGCCTTCACACCGCCGCCGACCCTCGTCCCATCTGCCGTTGGAGGAGTTCCTCAGCATATGCCGGGTACGGGCATGGATGTTGGGGTAGACAACGACGTGACAGACCACTTGAAAGTCCAGCTCCTTGTCCGCGCATACCAAGCTCGTGGTCACCATAAAGCCAAAACAGATCCGCTTGGGATCCGGGGTGAGGCCGATGCTTTTGGGTATAGGAGACCCAAAGAGCTCGAGTTAGATCATTACCACTTCACAGAAAAGGATATGGATAAAGAATTCGCTCTAGGACCGGGTATCCTGCCGCGCTTTGCATCTGACAAGAGGAAGACAATGACACTGCGAGAGATCATTGCGGCTTGCGAGGCAACATACTGCAGCTCGTTTGGTGTCGAATACATACATATCCCCAACAGAGCAGAGTGTGACTGGATTAGAGACAGGATTGAGGTTCCTAGACCATACAAATACAGCATTGAAGATAAACGAAGAATTCTCGATCGGTTAATTTGGAGCTCTAGTTTTGAGGCCTTTCTGGCCACCAAGTATCCGAACGACAAGAGGTTTGGTCTGGAGGGTTGCGAAACATTGGTCCCGGGTATGAAGGCATTGATTGACCGCAGTGTTGATTACGGTGTTAAGGACATTGTGATCGGCATGCCTCACCGAGGCCGTCTAAATATTCTGAGCAATGTCGTACGCAAGCCGAACGAGTCTATCTTTAGCGAATTCGGAGGCTCAGCAGAGCCTTCTGATGAAGGATCTGGCGATGTCAAATATCATCTTGGCATGAATTTTGAACGACCAACACCTTCTGGTAAACGTGTTCAACTCTCTTTAGTCGCAAATCCGTCCCATTTGGAAGCCGAAGATCCTGTGGTACTCGGAAAAACTAGGGCGATCCAACACTACAACCATGATGAGAAAGACTTCAAGACTGCCATGGGTGTACTCCTGCATGGAGATGCTGCGTTTGCTGCTCAGGGTGTTGTGTACGAAACCATGGGCTTCCATGCACTACCAGCCTACTCTACTGGCGGAACCGTCCACATTGTTGTCAACAACCAGATCGGGTTCACTACTGACCCCCGTTTCGCTCGTTCAACTCCCTACTGTTCTGACATTGCCAAATCCATCGATGCACCGGTGTTCCATGTCAATGCCGATGATGTTGAAGCCGTTAACTTCGTCTGTCAACTCGCTGCTGATTGGCGTGCGGAATTCAAGAAAGACGTTGTGATTGACATTGTGTGCTATCGAAAGCAGGGGCATAATGAGACCGACCAGCCTTCCTTTACACAACCACGAATGTATAAGAGGATCAGCGAACAAGAGCCACAATTAGATAAATACGTAGACAAGCTACTCAAGGACAACACCTTTACTGAAGATGACATTAACGAACACAAGAAGTGGGTATGGGATATGCTCAACGGTAGCTTTGATAGGAGCAAAGACTATCAGCCTACAAGCAAGGAGTGGCTCACTTCTGCATGGAACGGTTTCAAATCACCTAAGGAACTTGCCACTGAAGTTCTTCCGCATCCACCGACCGGGCTTCCTGCCGAACAGCTCAGAAATATTGGTGACAAGATCGCAGAGGCGCCTGAGGGATTCCATGTCCATCGAAATCTGAAGCGGATTCTCGCAAACAGGAAGAAGACAGTCGATGAAGGTAAGAACATTGACTTCCCGACTTCGGAAGCACTGGCGTTTGGTAGCCTGTGTGAAGAAGGCCATCATGTTCGCGTCTCTGGGCAGGACGTGGAACGTGGAACGTTTTCTCAAAGACATGCCGTTCTTCACGACCAAGAGAATGAGGCTACGTGGGTCCCATTAGCGCACCTGAAGAAAGGCCAAGGAAGCTTTGTGATCTCCAATTCATCGCTCTCAGAATATGGCGCTCTTGGGTTTGAGTACGGATATTCCCTCTCATCGCCGAACGCGTTGGTCATGTGGGAGGCTCAATTTGGCGATTTTGCCAACAACGCGCAATGCGTCATCGACCAATTCATTGCTTCTGGAGAAATAAAGTGGTTGCAGCGATCCGGTCTCGTCATGTCTCTACCACATGGATACGATGGACAAGGTCCAGAGCATTCTTCCGGCAGGATGGAACGGTATCTTCAGCTATGCAATGAAGAGCCTAGAATTTTCCCGTCGCCCGAGAAGCTTGATAGACAGCACCAAGACTGCAACATGCAGATAGCCTATCTCACTAGCCCCGCGAACTTGTTCCATATCCTCCGAAGACAAATGAATCGCCAATTCAGGAAACGTAAGTCGACTCAATCCCTCTTTACTTGATGGTTGAACTAAAAGGTGTCATAGCACTGATTCTTTTCTTCTCGAAATCCCTCCTCCGTCATCCTCTTGCGCGTTCTAACCTCGACGAATTTACTGGAGACTCTCATTTCCGCTGGATCATCCCCGATCCAGAGCACGGCAAATCTATCGCTGAGCCCCAAGACATCAAGAGAGTTATCCTATGTACAGGTCAAGTGTACGCCTCCCTCTTCAAGCACCGCCAAGACAACAAGATTACCGATACTGCTATCACCCGCATCGAACAGCTCAACCCCTTCCCCTGGGCCCAGCTTCGCGACAATCTAGACTCGTACCCTAACGCCGAGACAATTGTGTGGTGTCAAGAAGAGCCGCTGAACGCTGGCGGGTGGAGTTTCGTACAGCCGAGGATCGAAACGTTGTTGAATGCGACAGAGTACCACAACAGGAGGCATGTCATGTATGCGGGAAGGAACCCGAGCGCGTCGGTGGCGACTGGATTGAAGGCAACGCACATCAAGGAGGAAATGGATCTCTTGGAGGATGCATTCAAGGTGTACCAGGACAAGTTGAAGGGAGAATGAGAAGGCTATTAAGATAGGTGTGTATACATGGGAGGCTTGCTATCATTTCGTTACCAGAGCATTACCACTAGGTTGATATGAATATGAAAAAGTAATTCACGGAGCTATTGGGTTGTGTCGGATACGAGAGCTAACTTCCTTTGAGAACCTGTTTCATTCTGACCCTATCTATCTTCATGGATTCCCACCTATCTTCTCGCGCTTGAGAGTGAAATTGGTGGTGAGCCCACCGAAACAAAAACCTTCCAAAACCCCTCAAACCCCTATTTTTCACAGTCTCCCTTTCCTCCCCTCCCCTCACAGCTTCGCCTCCCTCCTCCCCACCCCCACCGCCACCGTATCATGTACCCCAACCACACAAACCTTCCCATCCCTCTCCCTCACCATCCTCCCCACCACACACCCACTACTCCTCCCCACGCCCACACACTCACACTCCACCCTCACCCGCTCCCCCTCCCCCAGCGCCCTCACATACGTAACCCCCATCCGCCGACTCGCAAACCCGCCGCCGTGGTCCAAAAACCCGGGCCGCACCAGCACGTGCTGCGCCATCGCCGTCATGTTGTCCAGCAGCGTGCAGGCCGCGCCGCCGTGGAGCACGTGGTTGCCGTTACAAAGCGAGGCGGGGATGGTGAGGGAGAACGTTGCGAGGGCGGTGGAGGGGGAGGTGATGGTTGCGGATACGGGGGTGGCGTGGCGGAGGATGGAGGATTCGAAGCCAAGGTAGGGAGGGGTGGTGAGGGCGGTCCAGATTGATTGGATGCGTTGGAGTGGGGTGAGGGTGTAGTCGATTGAGAGCCAGGGGGCGGGGGTCTTGGGGGAGAGGCGGGTTGCGGGGTTTTGGGGGGGTTTTGGATCGGAGGAGGAAGAAGGCATTTTGGGGGCGGGGAGGTGAAGTAGGTAGGTAATGTAGATTGGCAAGATGAAGATTTTTGTTTTCTTTTTAGCTGGGCTTTTGGCCGGAGCTTTTCGTTTGATGGGAGGTTGGAGCTCGACTGTGTGAGAAGTGGATATAGTTCTAAGTCCACAGGTAGACTGAATCTATCGTCAACATTACTGTGGGAGAATCATGCGGCATGGCTCGTTCACGCATCGGCATGATTCACAGGACTTTGACGGAGGAAAGAAGCGCATGCAGACGATAAACTCTGGTATGCGGCTTCCTGAAGGAGAATGAGGCGTTTCCTTGAAAGGAGCGTAAAAAGTTGCCCGATTCCGCGCCGCGCCAAGAAATTGATGGGTATGCCCTTGTATGAATGGAAGCAGCTGTCTTCCTTTCGCGGCTGTGAAAGCATTCAAGCGGGTCTAGAGACGGCACTGACCTCTCAACACCGGTGTTGGTTTCTTACGAAGCAAGTTGTCGGGATATCATGTCTTGGGCGAGAGCAGTCAAGGTTCTGACTCGGCTCGCAGAGGAGTAATATATTTCTTGGAGCTATCCTGTCCTATCTTACCCATAACCCGCACTATCAACTCGCACGAGCCTCTACGAAATCACATTTCTCACCTCACTCAATCTCCCGTCCCGTCCCGTTAGAGATCTAATGCGCTCCACCCCAATCCAATACACTCCAATCTATTCAAGTCATCCCATGCAAAAGCACGAAAACACCCACCTGACACGCCCCAGTCCGCCTCCCGCCCTGTCCATCCCCCCCGCCAAGGAAAATGAACCCTCTACGACATCAATCAACCAAGAACCCAGCTATTATATTATATTACAAATTACACCGCACCGTGAAAAATTCAAATGCAACAATAGTGTAAAACAATAACAATAATAATAATCCCGAACTTCCCGATTTTGGAACCGGAACTCGCGACGTCGATGTCTGTCTCTATCTCTGAACTGAGTTCAGTTCACTCCGCTGATCGCTTGGTTGGTTGGTTGGTTTGGTTCCTGTGTGCGTGAGGTGAGATGAGGCGCGTGTATTATTATAGGTGGAGTATGGGATTTGGTTTTTGGTTTGGTTTTGGCTTTTTGTTGGCGGGGGATGGTGGGGTTAGTGGTGGGGGGGAGGGGAGGAGAGGAGAGTCTGATGGGTGGAAGTCTGCGGTTGGTTTGCATGCTCGATGTGGCTTTGGGGAAGATGTGCCCATGTGTGGTGAACCCGGGGGGGTGGCGGTAGGAGGGTTGATGGGCTGAGGTAGGAAGGGATAGAATAGGTGTGTGGGGGTAATGGGGTTGTTCATCATGTAGTTCGCTGGGAAAAAACCATGTGCAAGTCGCCGCTTTGCACGATGGAATGTTGTGCTCGCTTGGGAAGTTCTTTATCCGCCGGGAGTCGCCCACAGAGAAATGCGCTCTCTCTGAGATAGCACCGATATGTAGCGTCGATAGCTAGCAACCGACGTGCCCATCCATCCATGCGCCCCATCTCCAACGCGGCGAATTCTCCGTCCCATCACCGTCCCCACCCCCCTGCCAGCCCGCCACCCAGCGCATTCCACCCAAACCCCCTCCCAATGGCCCCTCCACCACCTCTCCCCCCTTCCACCCCCAACCCCCGATTCACTGCCTTCCTCCTCGCCCCCTTCCCCTCCCCGCTTCTCACCCCCTCCACGATCCTCTCCAGCCCCGTCTCCACCACCACCCCGCCGACCACCATCTCCCCTAGCACCGCGTGCATCGTCTCAAACCCAAAGATCAGATCCAGCTCGCACACGTTCGCGAACAACCGGTCCAACGCTTCAACAAACACCTGGATGAAGTCCAGCAACGCCAGCGGGCTCTCTGTGCTCGTGCTGATCAGGATGAAGTACAGCGTGGCGTAGTGGCGGTAGGTGATCTGCGTGGGGAGGTCCGAGTAGCCACTGGAGGCGGACTGGGATTTGTCGGAGGCGGCAGCGGCGGCGGTGGAGGAGGAGTTGGAGGAGAGCAGCGGGGGCAAGGGGAGGAAATTGCAGGACGAGGCGGGCCGGGCGGAGACCAGGGTGAAGATCTGCGAGAGGAGGGATTGCTGGGTGGCGGTGTCGAGTTGGGTGTAGAACTTGGTGAGGCGGGGTTGGCCGGCGTTGTTGAAGACGAGGACGGCGTTTATCATTTTTTGGATTTGGGGGTGGCCCTTAAAAGCGAGGAAGCAGATTGAAATTAGAAATCTTTAGTCGGATGAGAAGAAGAAAAGGGAGACGGGAAGACAGTGTCTAGGTAGTGATGGTACAAGGGAGCATCGGGGACAGGGTTTTTGGATCTGTGGACATTGCTGCAATCACGCGGCAGACCAACTTGGAACATCTATGGCTGTCTGTTCTCGTAGCTTAGCTGGCGAATAAGGTCTAGAAACGGGGGAACGGATTGGAGTAGTTTCGGTAGTGGTGGGGACGCGTGTGTCGGCTTACCTTCCAAGAACAGAGATAAATCATCGTCCTCGTCGTCCTTGGCATCGTCTTTGGGCATCCGGCAAGCAGCAAAGCTCCCGAAGCTACTGAATAGGAAGGCAGCATTCCTCACTAGAAAACTGTAAACAGATCCCAGGCAGCTAGCCTTTCGGCGAATCTGACCAATGATAAAGGATTTCGGCATTCAATCACGCAATAGAACGGAAGGAGTCGGATAAAGATCGTAATTCTCATTCAATGTATGCTTCCTAAATATTTTCCGCTCCGCTCCTTTGCAAATGCGAGAGCGATAGGCACATCAAGCCACTCATCCCCTGAAACTATGCACAAAGAAGTGAATATCAACCCTCTCCTCTCCTTCAAACGCTATGTACAAAGAAGCCAACCTCGACCTCTACTTCTACTTATCTAAAAGCTTAAAGTCGCACCAGCGCTCGACTTCACGCTCGCCAAGTTACCGCTGCCAAGCAGACTGTAGCTGTAGGGGACTGAGGTAAGCGAGCCGGTCGGCGCATCGGCCTCAGCGCCATTGAATTGGTTGTCTCTCTGCACGGCCTTGCCAGTGTCGACAGTGTAGAGAGCCTTGTCAGCACCGGTGAAGTAGTTGGATTCGACGAGCATTTGGGCGCCGTCGCGGGTGTTGATGACGTCGGACATGTTCTCGTCTACGGACAGGTTAGTAGTGTACCAGGGAGGACAAGGGCTTGAAGCGGCTCACAGTAGCTGTTGAAAACGTGGCCAGTTCCAAAGCGCAGAGACGGACCACGGGAGTTGAGGTTGGTCCAATAGTTGTTGGCGTATGTTACACGGAGGTGGCCGGTGTCTTCTGCGGCGTTGTTGTCGCTGTGGCCGACAAGACTGGTCTTGAAGTGGTCGTGGAATTTGGTGTTTGACACTGTCACGAAGTCGGCAGCGTGGGTGATGTCGAGGAGGCCATCGTAGTAGTCCTAATAAATCATGTAAGAAATTGCCCTGAGCGCATTAGAGATGAGAGCTGGCTAGCCATACCTTGTCATGGGCCATATCGCTCGAGAGGTCGCAGTGATCGATCCAGATGTTTGTGGCTGCGTTGGTTTGAAGACCGATAGCATCGCCGTTGTCGGCGAGAACTATGTGACTCTCAGTAAACTTGTATACACATGCTGAGAGTTGATCGCATTTACCTTTCTGGATGGTCAAATTACGGACAATGACGTTCTTTTTCTTGATCAAGAGACCAAAACCAACAAGCTCTTTAATTTGAAAGTGATCAGAATACATCCTTACGGGGGGATTGCAGGAACATTTACTTGCGCTAGAGTTCTTGCCAATGATCGACTTGTTGGCGCCAACCCTGATCTGGTCCGCAGTCTGCGTGATGGTGCCAGACACCACGATAATACGAGCTGATTCATGTTAGCATTGGCAGTTCATTGCGATTCCAATAGGCAAGCTTGGGCCAGCAAATCGTACCGTTGTCATCTGCGGAGGCAGCGGAAGAAAACTGCGCATATGTAGAGACAGTAGTTGTAGTGCCACCCTTGCCTCCAGTGGTTCCGCCATTCTGAGTAGCATATCCCTACTATCATGAGCTTCGATTCCTTCAAGGAAAGCACGATACTTACGGTGGTAGGACCATCAGTGATGGTAGCTCTCTTCGCAATGTTGGAACGCTTCTCCTCCTCAGTGGGAGTGGGCACTGCAACAGCAGTGCAGGCCAAAAGGCCAAGGCTGAAAATTGAAGAGAACTTCATGACTTCAAGTCAAGGTGGCTTAAGTTGCAGACTAGGAAAGAATGATGGTAGAGTAAAACAAGTTCGAACTATAGCGTTGGCTATGATGTTGCCGATAACATCCATCTTGATGGAGAGGATTTGACAATTTTATAGAAGATTGGTAGACACTGTTATAGGGAAGCACGTGCATTTGCGTGTTCAGAGCCGGAGAATCTCTGAAATGAAGGACTCCGGAGCAAACGTCTGAAATTGCACCTATCACCAAAATTGAAAGTTCGGCCAGCACTCGAGCGATGATTGAAATTGGACCGAGGGCGAAGTATCACAAGCTGCCAGCTTTCATCGTGAGTACAGGAAAGTCATGAAACAACGAAATATCAAGGGGCGGATCCTGCAGCAGGAACTTATATAAAAGTCTTGGCTATGGGGCGGATCCAAAGGGCCAAAATGCGGGGGATCGTGCGTTCTCGGAGAGTTGCAAAATTCACCAGACTGTTTGTTACACAAGAACCTGATCTGCGAAGCTTGAACATTGAAACTAGATCTGATGTAGCATCGACCGTTGGTCAAAGATCATGGGGAACTCTAAAGACACTCCCAAAAGCGCGAATCATAAGGCGGTAAAACGCCAAGGGCTGCCAAGGAAACGGCCAGCATGGGTGTCGTTTCGAAACACAGTTTTTCCGTGGATTGCGGGATGATTCTTAGGTTGGATCTAACGCTCTAGGATGGGTGTCGATTGAATAGTTTAGTGCTTTTGCAGGGGCTATTGCCTTCGTGGCTCGGGATTCATTCTTCCAGGCTCGACATTTCTTGAGTCAGTGTTCGCTTTTGCCAAGGATCAGGTAGCTGTCGAGTATGAGAACCAGGAGCACGCAGGATTAAGAACTGCCAGGTAAATGGCGGGATATAAGAATTATGGATAACGATGTTTGCAGAATCATTCTTCTCACCGAGAAGGCTCAGTGAGGAGGCACAGAGAGGGTCTAGCTCCCGAGCGTTGAAGAGGATGTTCTCTAGAAGTAGTCACATTGCTACGCAACAATCAAAGCTCTAGCAAGCATTTCGTAATGGTACGTAAGGCGACGCAGGTCTCGGATTGGCTGGTTTAGAACCCTTATTGAGGAAGCCTTTTGCCCTTTCAGAAGTCTTTGGGTCTGGCGTCGCTTAGGTGTTTGGTGGAAGAACAAGACAATATCTTGAAGCCGCCAGGAAGAACACAACTCCACAAATGGTTTCACTTGGTTCCTGCAGAGTCGGTCTGGAGAATCGATGAAGAGATGTGGCTGCACGACGAGTTGCGATCCGGGCCTTAGCCGACTACTGTAGGATGGCGATCATCACTCGGGAGACTGTTTGCGGTGTCCAATAGGGCCTGAGTGCTGAGTCGTGTGTACATGTTGACCGATCATTGAAGCTGGAATGAAGTGAAGCAGTTGCAATGCTAGGAGACCTTGAGATAGCCCGTCAAGACGACTGCGATATTAATTGGCGCAATAATTGCAATGATAGCACCAGAAAATGCAGATGATGTGGCACCAAGACATAAAACCAATAGCGACGCAGTAGGTGTATTAATACCAGCACAAGGGTTTCACGTCCAATTACTCACTCGCCTCTCGAAAATGATAATCCTTATGTCTGTGAAAAAGCGCACTCCAACGCAAAGCCTCGACTCTGACAACTGCAGCTTGTCACCTCAAAGCTCGGGGAGCTCTCCTATCCTTCACCTACACTACACCTTGTATCAATTCATGAGTCTTTCGCAAACCTCATATAGGTCACAATCTTAGTGATATGGCTTCGTGATTCTCTACCTTCATGGCCCGATGCAGACGGCGCGGTTTCGACGCGAGCCTAGGGTGCCATTCGAATTTGGCAAGATAATCGGAGTGGAGGTCGTGCGAGGTGACAACAATGTCGGAGGCGTTTGCTTCAGCAGACTTCTTTGCGATAATGCTGGGCTCAATGCATTGAAACAATTCGAAGGAAGTAGGCAGTTGGTCGAGGATGAAAAGCGGAGAGATATTCAAAAGAATGCCCAGCCTTGAATTGTACAAATCGTCGCCGAACAAAAAAGGTGAGAGTAGAACCGAGATTTCAGATTGCCTCGTGATGGGGAACGATCATCCCAAAAGCAGACAGTCATCTACTCAACGCGGTTTGCAAGAACTCCTGATTCCTGAAACGTCAAAGCTTTTTCCTGCAAGTCGGAACACAAAGAGTAGCACAATAGATACATGCCATGTTTTCGCTATGAAATACATCTTAGGGTTCGATGGCGGGACCTGTCTTAGTTCAAGCCCTCCCAAGAGCCGGCGCGTATTGAACCAGCCTAAAGGCCACGTAATGCCACCGACGTAGCGCAAGATCTTGTTGACGTCAGACCCAAAGGTCTCTTCTACCAAAGAGCTCTCGACTTGTAGCCATGGCAGCGTAGATAAAAGGCAATAGAATCCAGCCTCTCCGATGGACAGCCAGATGTTTCGGGACACTCCTGTAGCTTGAAACTCTTCGGCAAATCTTGCAAATGACGTATCACGGTTCTTGAGTGTTGATTTGGTCTTAACCGATCGAGGGGGGACCAGTTGAGATCGTAGAAGGGAAGGTGAAACCCTCCGCATTGTGGCGATTCTCCGCGACATGAAGAGCAGCATTTTGTGAGCCTGCGTAGAGACAAAGAAGGTATCGGAAAAGATAGAAGCCTAGAAGCAGTATTCTGTCGTGGCTTCTTGGCGAGGATCCCCCTCAGAAATACTTCATTCTTTGGTTACATAAGAGGGGTTAGGAATGTCCCTAGGCAACCGTCAAGCTGAGATATGTGAAGAGGTCGTTTGGCAAGGATGATCCTGACAGATTCTCAGCTCGGAAATGGCGGAATTCCGTGCATTCTAAACATTAGCAACAAATTGAAGTCACAAAATCGATTGGATTGGACGCCGCTATGATCGGTGGGTGTTTCGGCCGAAAGATTGGTTCTAAGACAGAATCGGAGCGGCTTCGCTATAGCATTAGCTGCCAATTTGCACCCTAGAACCGAACCGAACGATCTTTGTTGGTGATAATCAGTGAAGTCCATATTCGGAGCGAAGGTCATGTGTTCCACGATACAACAGCAGGGTACTCTAGCGTATGCTACCTTCTTCCTTTAAGTCGAGGCTCTTGTTTCTGGACCATGCACAAGATTTGCTGTGGATTGTTGACGTGCAGAATCATCCTTGGGTTTATTTTTGGACTCTTCAGCCAAGGCTCACAGGGACAGCTGGCAACGTTCTGCTGCACCACACGCCACCAACATTGAAGTCGAATATATTGTCACAAAGCTCTGAAATGCAACGTTCAGTCGAGCCTGCCTGAACGTAAACCTCCACATCACGCTCTTTTGCGAATTGAACAGTCCGTGTAAACCAATACTTTTCTAGACCGTCGATTTCACGTTCTGGAGGATCCATAGCTACCTGCTCAACCTTGTCCAAGTACAGAGCCTTGAGGTTTGGATATTGCTCTTCCTCCAGTGACCGAACAAGGGCGTCATCGATGGCGCCGACATCTTTGCAGTTAAGCGATTCGTACTGAGCATGTTGGAAGATGAGAATCTCAACACTCGCTTTGACAAGTTCTGGGATAGCTTCTTCGACGAAATACTCGACAAAAGCATCGTGGCTGCTGGTGACATTCCCGCTGAGCCCATCGTCCTCCTGCGGAGAGTCACACGCGCTTAACGAATTGAGTCTGATGTCAGACATATCCAATGTCAGAATCTTGATGTTCTGAAGGCGATCGCCGCCTTCGAGCTCCTCGGGGAAGAATTTGCTGCAGCGGTAGCCTTTGAGGTCGTCACCATCTCCGCCAAAGACGAAGGTTTGTAGTGATCCTCCCTGGTGCTCGGCCAGTTGGCGAGCAATAAGATCAAAGTCATTGAAATCGCAATTTCTGAAGATTATGGATTCAAGGCTCTGGGCTGCTTCGATGATGTTCAGAATCACCGTCTTTACACAATCACTGTAGGCGTCAACGAGGAGCAGGTGCTTTACAGGCGACGATCTTGATGGTAAGGCGAAGCTAGAAAGTCGCACAGTGCTCTCATCATCATCCCTGTATTCGTAATGATCGTATGTCAACCCGCGAAGCAAGATCGTTTCGATGTTTGGGAGTAGAAAAACCGGAAGGGTACCAATGGGCCAAAGTGATTCCTCGTCGCGATCAATTTCCTCCTGTATTGGAGGACCAAAAGCCACCTTCCGTAGCGATATGAAGCCTGAAGGCCAAACAGGCTGGGACATTTTGCAAATGTTTCGAATTGTGTCGCCAAGATAAGTACGAAAACGGAAGTCCTCGTCATCCTTATCGGTACTCGATGAGGAGTACCACTCTTCCTCCAATCGCAGGTGGGATATCTGCAAGATGTTCAGCCTAGAACAGAGTGCTAACAGTGCTACTTCTTGTGCTGCACGCGTCTGTCGCAAGGTTAAGACGGAGAACGGCAGTTCCAAGCCCATGTAAGATAGCCTGCTGTGGACTGATTCGCATAGCACGCCGAGCTCCTCCTCGTTGGGTTGCTCTACATCAAGAGGTCCCCAAGCGCCTTGCTCGTGAAGCTCATTGGCATTCCATAGAGTGAGATTCCTCACATGCCACGCAGCGATAGGGTCATTGGCAATCCGCCGCAGAAGGTTAAGTGCCTTGTCAGGAATATAAAGCTTAGTCTCGACCTCATCTTGTATCGAAACTATGTAGTCTGAGCCATTAATATACTCTGGGCTTCGAAAGTCATGACACCGACGATGGCGTTCCAAAATCGCATGAGAATGTGATAGGATCCGTCTACTCGCAACAGCAAAGTCAAGGTGGGAGGCGGGATCAAGGAAATCGTAGATGCGTAAAACCAGCTCCGCTGGAAGATTGTTGACGGACATTGGTCCTGGAGCGATAGTAGTACCGAATGTTGAAGATAATTGGGATTCTTAATTTGAATGGGTGCATCTAGATTTTGAAGCGAAATAAGATTACCCGCTCCTCCTTTGGGGTGAATTCGGAGTCGGACATGGCATTGATGACAAGCGGCAGGATCAAGGTGGAGCTAACACCAGCCAGGACAGAATTCTAAGATTGTAGGCACACCCGTTCTAGACATTTCGTGTGCTCTCCACATGGTGACAGTAAGCTTCTGTATGAGTTGTACACTCGAGCGAGATCGCGACTTCTCTCTCGAGCTCTTAGTGCTGCCCATTTGAGACAGTAAAGGTGTGCATTAGAAGGTACGCCAACATGCACATCCAGAAGGTACATAAATAGACTAGGCTGCTAGAGCAGCGAACTATCGCTAAGAATAGGTCACTGTTAAGATATCCAAACAATGCAGAGTGCCACCACCTATGCGCCATCACCGTGACCTTTGCCTTTCCGAAATAACGGAACGCTATCACAAATCAAGGATGGCATGTGTAAAATCACGGCAACATGTTATCACTGCCATTCTTGCACACATACATCCTATTGAAGCAGCTCCGAAACACGCTTATCCTCCATCTCCGCTGTCCTAAGACTTATCTTCGAAGGACGTGAATTTCGATTTGAAGACTCCAGCGGCGTCTGTCGAGGTGTAAGTGCTTCGAGGTCGCTATGAGGTGTGTCTTGTAGAGCTGCTTTACGTGCGAATACTTGACGATGTCGCCTGTTGGTGCTATTCTTGTAGCGGTCGAAAAGAAAGATCAACAGTCCAATGAGAGCAAAGAGAGCAAGGCCACCGCCAATACCGCCCCCGATTATTGCGCCGGTATGAAGAGGCTGAGATGATGCGTTCGATGGTTCAATGCTTGAGGTGGGATTAATAAGAGAAGATGACGACGCTGGACTGCTGGATGCCGTAGCTTTTGCGAAAGGTGGAGTCGCTGTGGTTGACATTACAAAGGAGGTTTGCTTTGTTATAAAAAGGGATCAAATATACAGAAAGGAGCAACAATAGAGATTCTAGAAGTTGAGGCTGATGAGGCGCCATGTGCTTCAAAACCCAGGTCGCACAAGAGTCTTAAATAGAAGAACCCATCTATGGAGTAAGAGCACTGAGATGCGCTCGGCTGGGATCGACCTATTCGGCTCATTGTCTATTGGACGTTGTGTAGGTTCGAGAAGATTGCGAATCCTTGCATATGAGCAATGCCGAAAGCTACACTGCCCGTGGAGCAGACCGATTTTCTGCGCATGGATGTACCGCGAACGACAAGAACCGTCATGAAGAAGTTGAGGAGCAGCTCTCAAAAAGCCGGAGGTGAAGGAGGTGAAGGTACTGCAACTATGCCATCCTCAATTCCTCACCTTCGGTCGTTAGAATGATCACAAACAATTTGTTTAGCAAAAGCTGGTTGATCTTATTGGCAGACGCGACGAAAAGAATGGGAAGAGTGAAATCTCAAAAAGGTAGCGTCCTAACCGCGTTTGGATCTCCGGGAAGCTTGGACGTCGGACAACGTCCGAAAGGTGGCAGCCTACCGGGTTCGTGGAGCCAATTATGGACACGGGCTGATGAAAAGTCAGTATCTGCGGCCTTTTCGCTTAGAACAGCCACTCTCTTTATTTAGAAGATGATTTTCTTCGCAGATGTGTCCTATCTACGAGGAACGATGTGTACTGTCTCTCATCTAGGGCTTTCTCTAGACATGAACACGATACACGAGCTATGTTGACTAGCCATCGCCATTCGTGCATCCACAAATCCATCAAACATGTACCGCAGTGTCCGTAGACAGACGTCGAAGGCGGGCATTGTCACTTCCCACCGCTCTTGCTAGAAGCGCCGGCGCCATTACCGTTTCTTTCGAATCTCTCGCTCTTCTTCAGCTTGTCTTTGCATTCAGTGCAGTACCATTTCGCTGCGCACAGAATGTTAGCTCTTCTGAACAACCATAACACTGGTCAAGTGACAGGAAGAAGGGACATACTGTTCTTTCCCGGTGCTTTCTCCAACCCCACGCAGCTCAAATGGAACCATTCCCGAGGGCAGTCATCCGCGTCACACGCCACCATCTCGCCATAGCTCACGCGCTCGCAGTAGCAGTACGTCGGTTCGTCTTCTCCTTCAGCGCCACTTATAATCTCTTCTTCCTCTAGTCCGTCTTCCTCGCTCGCTTTCTTCCCAGCATTTTCCTTGGCCTGCGACTTCTGAAGTGCTGCGGCCTGAGCCCCGAGTCCAGCTCCCTTCTTATGGGAGCGCTTAGGAGGCGGGGCTGGAATAGAAGGGTTTGTTGTCGTAGAAGCGGAGTCTGTCGCTGTCGTCGAATTTGTACGCGAGGGTCGAGATGAGGCGGCACGGCCATTGTGGAGGGTTCCAGATTCGCTAAAGGTCGTCACCACTGGTGTGTTCGTCTTGCTGCTCTTGGCTCGTGCGCTGCGCTCGGGTCTAGTATTGATGGGCTGATCAACAGGTAAGTTGTAGGTTTGTCGAGGCGAGGCTCGCGAGGAAGCAGGTCGCGAGCTCTCATCGGCAGTGGCTTCCCGTTTGAGCTTCTCTCCACGGCCAGACTTTGAGGCGCTGCGCTCGAGCAAGAGTCCACCACGAAACACCGCATCCCCAGTCGCGGAAGTAGACTCCATCTCTGTGTCCTCTACTTCGACTAATTTGTCGCCTCTACTATTTGTGGATTCTTTCAAATTCTTAACTTCATCAGTAGACTTCCCAGTAACCGTGGCCACATTTCGGAGCTCGGGTGTGCTGGCTGACACGCCAGTGTTTCCATTGATAGTAGCTTTGCCAGAAGAAATAGCATTCTTTTCTGACGTAAGAGTCGAGTTTTGACGGGCTCGAGAGGTTTGAGATCTTTGCGTGGGTGCTGGACTGCCTCGATGGACCTCTTTGCTAAAGGTACTTGCCAACGGCGAGGACGTAAGTTTCGGGGAATTGGCCGGCGAGGCATTGATGTTGATTCTGATGTCAAGGTTAGTCCAGCACTAGGCTTTCCAGATAGAATGTAGAGTACTGCTCACCTTTTCTTCGCTGTTGTCGACGCACTAACGGTAGGGGCCTTCCTTTTCTTTCCCGCTTCTTGCTGGCTTGGCTCTCGGGACATAGCGGTGCCGCCTTTTGCTTGTGCGCTCAAACTTCTGTCCATTGCAGCACCGCCGGCCGCCGAAGTAGGTCCCTTGTCTTTTGGCTTTCTTTTTGTGGACCCTTGAGCGGCAGACATGCCGATTCCAAGTCCTGACTCCGCAGCGACTTCTCCTAACCTTCTCACTTTGGCTGTACCACCGGCTCTTCTTGCATTGGATATTGTAGGAACGTCTTCGAACTCGGATTCGCCTGGCTGAGGAGCACGCTTCTTGTTAGCCAACATCGCGGTCCGCCTATGCTCACTTCTTGTAGCAATATCTGGATCAGCCATGATCGCTAAACCAGCGGCAGCCTCTTTTCTTGATCTTCCTTCCCTCTCTTTCGTGTTTACGCGATTCTCGGAGTAAGCCCAGTGTGTAAGACTGCCTAAGCGTGCCTCTTCTGATATCTCATGCTCAACGTAGGGGAATGTTCGATCAATTCTTTGGGTCTGCAGGTCCATATCGTCATTTGCTTTATTGAGCACATGATTTTTCTCGTCCATCGTAGACATTATTTCCACAAGCTTGAGCCTCAGGCCATGGAACAGATGACGGCGTTCCATATCCTTTGCCGCGTCAAAATTTTGAGGGTATTCTTGACTTCCTGAGGCAAAGACGGCAAATTCATTGGAGTCAGGCTGGAGCATAGTGCCGCTGATTGCGCTTGTTACCGACCCAGCAACCGATGTACTTGCACGCTTTGCCGGCTTGCTCAGAGTACATTCTATGAGTAGGTGCTGCAATGCTTCTTCTGTGGCCCATGCTTTCGCGTCAGCCTCCTTCAGCAAGCTCATATGTTTTCTGTATTCTCGTGGCAGCGCAGTGATTGCATCTGTAAAGTGTGTAATCGCAGGATAGAAGCCATGGGGCTCGGGCGGCGCGTTGGCGGTGTTTGGCGCGGATGGCCCAGCGTTGCTAAGTAGAGAGTTCTGTCGAAGGGAGGATCCGACAGTCTTTGAGCTCCGAGCAGGATTAGTGCGGGTTTGACGCGATGAGTGCCGAAGATTGGAAGTGCCCAGGTTCGTGGCCATGGTGGAATTGCAGGCGGTTTGGCGGAGAAAAGCGAAGTTACGAAAGACGGGCTTTCAAAAGGAATCTAGGGATCGGTAGTCGAAGAGAGGTTTTGTCGTACATTGGCGACTATAATCCGTATCTCTAGAAATATTCAAGGCACTTTGTGGCGTAAGGGTATTTACCAGAGACCGTGAGTCGTGCGAGTCTGTCCAGGGACCACGGCTTGCTTTCCGCGCTCCAGAGGCTCCGTCACTCGGCTCGTTCTCCGCAGCGTCAAGTGGAGATCCCGAGCCGCCCACGCTAATCCTCTTTCTCTTTTCTCGTGTTGTTGAGGCCCTATTGCCACTGCAGCCACACAGAGCCACGAGAGCCTACAAGAGCCGGCAGCCCCCTCCCACAAGGTAGCTCAAAGACCAATACAACTCGTTCCCAGCCCTGCCTACAGCGCTGGCATTGATGTTTTAAGCCCCATCTTACAGATACGGTCGAAGGCAGCCTTGAAATACTAGGTTGGTCCCAAAGGCAAAAGTCTACATATCAGAAAGATTCTATTGGGCTATGTGAGGTCATAAGCTGTATTCAATGTGTGGCGCTCTTTATCGATGCCCTTAATTGAACGTTTCGATAAATACCAGGTGTCGGCCTCAATACTGGTTGAATACGACCAATGATTTGGAGACTCTCCATGCAGTATCTGCACGCCCCTTAGGTACATGCCTTACCAGGTAGGTGCCTAGGTAATCAAAGCCGCCCCAAATCAGATGTTACATTTTTCGTTCAAAGCTTTCATTATTGAAACTTCACCCGATGTCCTTTCCGCCTGCTCCTGGTCGCGCCGACAACGTGTTCTTTCTCTCACACAATACCCCAAACATGTCCCTTGTATCCCGAATTGAGGCTGGACTAAAGCCTATCGTCGGTCTAGACTGCGATGTCTTGGTAGATGCGAGTAGCCCGCAATTCCAGGAATACGCGAAGCGATGGACCGATATTGACCGCAAGGTTCCATCTGCTATAGTGCTCCCGTCCTCCGAGGAGCAGATCCAAGAGGTTGTAGGCGACTTCAAAACTAAGAACTCTCTAAAGATATGCGTATCCTGATACCGTGGCGTAGGTACGATGGGCTATCAAAAACTCAGTGCCATTCGTTACATGCAGTGGCGGCCATAGTGAATGCTCTACCATTGACGGCCGCGGGATGATTGTTGATCTTGGCAAAATCTCCGACGTCGAAGTCGATGCGAAGAACTACAAGGCTACTCTCAGAGGCAGTATTTTGTCTAAATCGGTAGCTGTCGCTCTGGCCGAAACAGGACTATTCACTGGTAACTCGAATTACTGCCTCTCTTATCTGATCTGCTTTACGCCTTGTCTTGGTGGCGTTCAAATTTTCTTTTCTGGCTCTTGTCCATCCGTTGCTCGCTTTTGTTCGTCAAGCTGACCCGTCTTCAGCTTTAGGTAATGGCAATGGCGTGGGCGCTGTCCCTTACTTCCTTGGAGGAGGCGCCTCTATCACGCCCTCAATAACGGGCTATGGATCGGACCAGATTCTATCTGCAAGGATGATTACCGCAACAGGTGACCTCATCGAAGTGAACGAAGAAAGCCATCCGGATCTTTTGTACGCGATTCGTGGAGCAGGTCAATATTTCGGAATCGTTACAGAACTTGTTGTGAAGGCGCATCCACTTACAGCGCTTGGGAATGATAATGGTGAATTATGGGGGGGCAGCTTTGCGTTTCCCCTGACTCGAGCCGAGGAGGTTGCCACGGTCATGAAATCCATAATGGACGATGACAGCCACGCGACAGCTGGTCAAATACTGGTAATGTGCCTACCTCAAGCAAGAACCCCAGCTGTAGTCGTCTCAGCTCGATATACAGGCAATCTTGAGCGTGCCAAAGATGCTTACAAGCCTCTCTACGATCTGGGACCTCTTGGTGCTCATAGCGGGACCATACCTATACAGAACACCAGCGACGGCCGAGAGGCGATTGACGTCAAAGGAGACTTCAAACGTTTCGGCATCGTCGGTCTCCGCCGTTTCGACGAAGACGGATTCTTGAAAGTCGTTGAACTTTGGAACGAATTGATCGCCGAGTGTCCCGACGCAATCAACACCATCTTTAGCTTTCAGTGGGATTCAAGACTACCCAAGAAACCCGACTTCGAATCCGCAATGTGTCTTCACGACGTCCGATACTGGCAGTAAGTTTCCTTTCCTGCGTCTAAAATTCGTTCTAGGGCCCCCTTTCCCCCCTCCTCCCCCAAAATAATTAATACTCTTACCTCCCCCTCCATCCCTAACCGACACCCAGAAACAACCTAATCTGGTACACCGACCCCTCATCCCGCGCCAAGGTCGACCACTACAACGACAAATCCATCGAGATCATGCGGGGGCCCGACACCTCGGAATACGTCGACTTCCAGAACGGCCCGATCGAGCGGCGGTTCCGAGGAGAAGGCCAGCTCGAACGACTCAGAGCGTTGAAAAGGAAGTGGGATCCCACTGGCGTCTTTACAACGGAATTACTTTGACTTTGCTCCTTTTTTGCCGGTTGGGCTGACTAGGTAGCCAGCGGCTTGAAAGAGTCATTTGTGGGTGAAGTTGCGTTTGGGGCATGCGATATCCGGGGGGAGAGAAAGAGGAAGAAGCCGGAGGGCCAACATTTGATCATATGGGATCTCCTCGCAAGCACGGAGGAGGACATAGAGAGCGCGAGGAAGAACGAGACTAACTCAAATGCGACAAAGCCGAGGGCCTTTGTAGTAGAATACTGAGCTCATATATGTAAGAGCGAAGAGCCAGATAGACATTCCGTCTAATTAATGTTATCCACCATTGGTAATTTATTTGAGTTCCAATGTCGAATCTGCTTTGTATCTCATTGTGTTCGTCACGACAAACAGCTCAGAAGGGCGGTTTGAACGCAAACGTCTGATTCTGGCCGGTTGATGGTGACGTATGGTCCCTTGCACATCAGTCAGCTCGTCTCCAACCAACAGAATTCGGCGGCAGGAAACGCTTACCTGAACCAATTAATGAATTGGAACATGCTTGCTTTAGGAACGCGCTCCAAGCTCGTATAATTCACATACTGCAAGCCAAACTTGACACTGCTGCCCGAGAACCATTCGAAATTGTCGACTGTGAATTTTCAGTCAGCAGAGCAGTCACGCTCGTAGTCAAGAGTCAGCTCACAAATGGCCCAGCCGTACGCGCCAGTCACGTTGACGCCATCATACACAATGCTTGCAAGAATGTTGTCCAGAAACCCCTGGAAGTAATCGGCTCTCCGCAAATCCCACAGGATCTGCTGCGTCTCCGTAAACTGTCCCTCAAAAGGCTCTGCAAACCCAAACTCCGAAACGACAATGTCTGGCACCTTAGGGAACAGCTCGGCCGTAATCGTCTTGAGAAATCTCCGAATACCAGTCGGCGTGCTATAGAGCCAGGAGGCCCCGCTATCAGCTGCCGGACCAATGGGGAATCCATCTGGGGCAATAGAAGCGCTACCAGCGCATTCAGGGAACGACGGACTCGATGAATTCGAAGTACACGCTTCGAGACCGCCGGAGACTGCGGATGCATAGTAAGATGTGTATCCATCGATGGCAAAGAAATCACAAGAGCCAAGTAGAAGGTCCTTCTGCTCTGGTGTAAATGCGGGAAGAAGGTCGCCCAGCGTCTGCTTGACTGATGGTGGGTAGTCGCCGTCTACCCAAACTGGGTGGTTGAACCAGCCAAGAGCGAAATCATAGTTTCTTTGGACAGCAGTGGAATCAGCAGGGGACGTAGAGTTAGCTTCGTAATAGTTCCCTGAATTCTTGAACGTGATGCGACCGTTTCCGTGAAACTCTTCGTGATACCACTTGGCGGTCTTTGCATGGGCGAGGAGGGTGTAGTAGGAACAAGCGGCGCGAGCTTTGATCCCGCCCGTGATATTATGGTACGCTGGATAGTATTGTCCGGCAGGGTATAAGCTGTATTGCCAATTACAGTATCTGAAATGCTTCTTAGTATCGTGAATTGGCCAAAGAAGTGCCTAATGACTTACTGAGGCTCGTTAAAAGTATACCAAATATCGACATACTGATCGTATCGTGATATGACAAACTTAGCATAGTTGAAGAAGTCGTCAACAATTTGTTCATCCGTCCACGCGCCATACTCGTTAAACAGTGCTAGCGGAGTGTCCCAATGGAATAGCGTGACTGCAGGCTTGATACCCTGGCTGACCATGCTCAAGATCACATCGTCATAATGAGCCACTCCTTGAGCGTTCACGGGGCCTTTGCCGAAAGGAAAGAAACGCGGCCAGCTGAAGCTCGGGCTGAACGATGGAATACCAAGTGATTTGAGACGGGCCAAATCTTGTTTGTACATGTAGTAATGCTCGGCTACTACGTCTCCAGTGCTATTATCAGCGACTTCGTTCGGAACGCGATGAGCTAGCAAATCCCAGATTGAGGGCCCTTTCCCTTCATCCTTAGCTGCGCCTTCGACTTGATACGCACTGGAAGCCAGTCCCCAACGAAAACCAACTGGCAATTTTGCATTTGTAAGGTTGCTGCTATATGATGGTATTAGCGGGTGAAGGACACCAGGACTGGGATAGGTAGTTGGCTCTGGTGTTGGCGAAACGGTAGTTGATACTGGTCCCGTTGATATTGGGCCCACTTGATCCCAGAGAAGGTTCAGTCGTTCATTTGAAAAATCGGTCTGGGTCAGGTACGTGGTGGCAGCAGCAACATCAAAGGTCCTAGTCGAGTAGTTGCTATAACCGGACCCGAAGATTGCTGAGGATTGCGCAGAAGTCAACGAAATAAGAAAAGCAGAAATTAAAGATCTCATACTGATTCAAGAAAGGCCACGCAAAGGTCTCTTGACAAAGGACTTCAGGAAAATGCCAACCCAGAGAAGTTTTATACTTACAGGCAAGAAGTAGATGGCCACGATGACTTTGGCCAATGCCGGCCAAGACGGCTGCGCTCATAACATCAGAATGGGACATGATGTTAGAAATTGTGCTATGATGACAGGCGTGGAGTGATTCGTCAAGGTGGGGTTTGAGGAGCTGCTTTTGTGCTTCCGCATCTGGTCAAGTTCCATCGACAGACAAGTAGTCATCTAAGATGAGATGAGTTGACGATGCGAGGCTCTACACGTTAGCCAATCAGTCTTGAGCATATTCGAGGTTCCTGGTCTAAACTCAAGAAAGCCGTGGATATGACGATGACAACCGATTCCGGGCCACCAGGCGATGGGGCAGTAACCCCGCAGACCAGGAGGACTCGGCTTGGTACGGAAAACGGTCCGTGATGAAAAGGGATAGGTTTAGAAAAGCATGCGCCGATTGTTCGTTCGAAACGAAATTTTACTAGCTAAATTAGCAGGCTTTGCCTCTTGATCCATCTACAGGCGGTCGTTGAGAACCAACGGAGTTGCACCTTCAACCTCCAGGGCGGCGACACAGGGCACTGTGGTAGCGCTTTGTCACTAGGAATGAGAAGCTATCAGTAGATACCTAGCTTCCAGATAAAAAGCAACACCGGAGACTCAGAGAACACCAATTGGCGCGGTCCACTGGAAACGGCTGGGCGTTTGGCTTTCACTCTTGAAGGCGAAGTATGAGCTGCCAGGAGGGAGACGCCGGGTGATAGAAGTCGTTGCCAACTTCAAATCCAAAATTTGGTGCGGAAGAACACCAACTTATCCCTATATAACTTTTAACACTAAAGTCGACAGAGAACTATATGATATACATAGACAGAATAGTTTAAACAGTGCTTCTTTGTTTTTTCCATAAAGTTATTAGGCCTTATTACTATGTAAAAACATTGAGATTTTTGGGATTGAAAGAAGGGGGTTCTTCTCTGCGGTTAAAGGTAGCAACGGCCGGCCTCGAGACCCTCGAGAGGCCTTACCTCGGCATACCTTCCTCGCCGGTGGTCAATCCGAGCTCTTTTGGAGCCATTCAAGCGAAACCTTGAGACTTTGCGGAAAACACCACATCAGAAGCAAATTGCCGGCTTTACGCTTGTGATTCGTATGAGAAGACTCTCTCGTCTGTCGGGATGTCTCCACTCCGAACGTCATTCTGCTCGCTTACCCCCCTGCTCGAGTCCTAACCTCTCGCAATCACCCGTGTTGATTCAGAGAGTTTCCGCGTCTCCGGTCCATGTCATTCGTTCCCTACGACTATCCGATGCCGCAAGCGCTGGTCACTATATTTCCTTCTCCTCTTCCGCGCTGTTGAAGAATGAAATCCCTGCTTTGGCTAGTTTCAAGTCCAAGGATGACTTGCGGAAGAAATTAGCACAAATATATGCCAAAAATGGAGACGAAGATATCAAAAAGGCGATGGACCTCTTGGAAGAATCGGCGGAAACGCCCCGGTCAACAGAGAAGAATTTGGAATACTCGGTGATTTCTTCACCTGAGAGTGTAGACGAAACCGTCCAAAAGAACGCCAGCAATCTGGGGGGCGAAGCGCACAAGCCTTCTTTTCGCTTGAAGTACTCTGTCGACCAAGTCTTGACTGAGAATAGCCTATCAGAGCGGTATTTCGAGGCTGTGCAAGAGAATCATCTTCCCGGAGGACTGCGAAATGATCTTCAAAAATTTCGCTTTACATACAAAGATCTACCGGATTTAGCAACATCAGCCGAAAGGTGGAGATTAGGGCTCAAAGTTTACAAAATGGTTCTTCCGTTGCTTGGTTCTCAAACACATGCCAGGATAAAAGAGTATTCTGATCTGCTTGAAGAAGTTGCGTTGAAGAGCTCCACGGAAGAGACTGTGGAGCTCTTCAACGCAAATCTTCCATACGTTTACAGGCCTCTATTTCACGAGCATGTCACAAAACATTATCCTCAGCTGCAATCATGGCTCCAATCGATTCGCAATTTACTTATGAGAAGGCACATTCGCAACAGTGGAGGACTTTGGAGACGAGCTGTCCCCATACAAGTGCGACGAAAAAACAATGAATTTTATGAGATGATGTCCGGCCTTGGCGAAGCTAATCGCCCTTATCTCAATGTGAAATTGGAGGACTTGGGCAAGCCTGTCAACGAACTTCGAGAGAAATACATGTCCAATATGCTAGACAGCGTCCCCGCGCGTCATCCGCCAACGGAGGCCTGTGATACTAAGAGGCAGTTTTTGACTATGTCAGCCTTCTCAAATATTTCCAAGTTCTTTTCTCCAGGCACGACTGCTGGCGAGAAAAAAAGAGACAAAGATTCATCTGGATCCGCAGTGCTCAATGGGATCACCTACTATCAGAGCCGAGCGACGGACAGAACAGCTCAACATATAGAGCCTGCTTTACCTCCTCCACCACCCTTACCAGACACCGGTGCTCAATTGCCAAGTCTTTCTTTTCCAAGCGAACTTTTAAATGCAAAGATCCGTGAGGAAACGGCTTCGATACCGACCGACATGGCCCTGAATAGGGAGCAGAGCAAGATAACCTCAGACGCTGAAAAAATGGCGGCTCCCATGCATTGGGCCATTTTATCGATAGATAAACCAAAGATAAACTTTCAATCACGCCAGCATAATAATTTAGCTAAAATCGCTAGAGCGCACCAAATCCCTGATACTGGAAATTCAGGCCATGTTGCCGAATCCGCGCCTTTGCCAAACCCCAAACATCAGACTTTGTTAAGTACACGAGCTCCCATCGACCCTGTTCAGAAAGGTAATCCACCATCATACACTCCTCCAGGCCCTGCAGATATCTCCGCTGCCTCAACCTTCTTCACGACCCACCGCCCGTTCGAGCTCTGGTCTGGCTCCGAATGGCGCTTTAGCTTCGGCACACATTCCCACCACGACTCCTCCGATGCCATACCCGAAGTTGTCTTCATCGGCCGCAGCAACGTCGGCAAATCCTCCCTCCTCAACGCCGTGCTGAACAAGAAGCAAATCTTTGCGCGGACCAGCGGCACCCCTGGCCATACGCGGACCATGCATGCGTACGGCCTGTCTAAGGCGATCTATAAAATCAAGAGGGCGAAAGACGAGATGGAAGGTAGGAAGCGAAAAGCCGCCGCCAATAGTGTTCACAAAGATTCTGCAAAGCCGATTCTTCTCGGCGCCGCCCCAGGAGGCAATAATAAGATCAAGCTCGCGCTGGTAGACATGCCCGGGTACGGTCACGGGAGCAACCCGATCCAAGGGGAAAACATCATGGCCTACCTCAAAGCAAGGAAACAGCTCAAAAGGATATTCTTCCTCATCGACTCTGTGGCCGGCGTGAAGAAGAAGGATCTAGATATGATCCAGATCGCGGAGAATATGGGACTGGAGTTTCAGATCGTGATGACGAAGGTAGATTCGCTGTTGAAGGATGCTCCGAAGAGCCCGGAGGGACGAGAAAAGAAGCTCGCGGAGGCGAAGGAGAGGGTGCAGCGGGATGTGATAAGTAAGAGAGGAGGAGGGGTTGTGATTACCGCGGTCGAGAGTCTGGATTGGGAATCCTACAGGAAGGGGAAGTCGGTGGGTGTGGATCGAGTCCAGGCGGAAATTCTGAGAGCGGTGGGACTAGACAAGCCGTCCGAGAATCAAGCAAGAACACAAACGGAGAAGGAGAGGGACGCCAACCCTTCAGCCCTAGCCAAAGAGCACCAGCAGAACCAAGAGGCGGAGCAGAAAACCTCGAAAGAGTCCAAGAACAAACAACCGACGCATGCTCCATCCGCTGAAAAAATTCTCGACCCCTCTCAAAGCGCTACCAAGGACACGCCGAAACCCCTCAGCTCAAACTCCATCCCCAAGAAACCCTCGGCTGACTCTGACGCTGACGCCGACATAGTCTCCGGCCCAGAAGCTCCCAAAACCGAACCCCAGCCCAACCTCGCCGCCAAGGACACGCGCAAGAAGCCGCCTACCCTGGGCCGGTGGGCGTGGGAGAAACTCAAGATCCGTCCACCACGGGCCAAGAAAAAGAAATAGATACTAGTGAATAGAACCTGCACAGGCGGGAATTGACCATTGACTATCCTGCCCCGAAAAAAATCAATCCAATCACAAATTGAAACCCCTACTCGCACGAAAATAGAAAAATAAAACCCTACTACTCTCTTCATGTCCAGCAGCCAGTTTACCTTTTTCGTTTAGGCTTCATTCAGCCTTGCTTGCTTGCTCGCTCGCTCGCTCGCCCCCGCAAGAAAACAATCCGCGCGCGTGTATGTCCGGTGAAGCGCAAAAGAAAGTGCAGCGCACTCTGTCCCAGGACCAGGACAAACGAGACAAGAAAGCGAAAGAAATTGAAGTACTAAAATACAACACAACACAACACAACACAACACAACACAATACAATATAATGTAATACACTTATAACAATCAACACCAAGCTCATCCTCCATGTCCCCCCATGCCCTGCCACTGCCCTCCCCCTGCTCCCCCAAAAAACCAGAAAGAAAAAAAGAATTCCATCAAAACCAAAACCCCCTCAAGCAATCTTAAGAGTACGAAGCGAAGCGAAGCTACACTAGCGAACGCTCAATATAAAGCAACAGCTTAAGAGAGGAGCAGTTGCATTACACAAATATGAATTCTTAAAAAAAATAGTTTAATGACCTCTAGAGTATCATTTCACAGAAGATCATAGACTTTAGAACGATTTCTTACCGCTCCCTGAGCTGTATATTATTTCCACGATCGGTTACTTATATCGAGGTTTTGCTGTATCACAGCTACGGCAAAAACAGCAACATCGGCGAAATTGCGGGCTTGTAGGCGGCCCCAGCTACAACAGCCGATACAGTAGAAACGATTTTTCTTCTCTCTAAGGTATTATATGCTAATTCCATGCTCCATTTATCGCGCTATCATAACCCCCACTAGCACCTTAGAGGTACTGTTCTGTAATCCTTCATATGTTTGTCCTCTATCTAAGTATGTACTGTCCTGTACCTATCTATGTCCACGTTTCGCAATAGCAATAGCAAACCATCATGAACACGCAAGCCCAAGCCCCCTCCCAAAAAACCTTCGAATCTGCCTTACCTACCTCTTTGATGGGGTATCCGCTCGGAAGAGAAAAAGAAAACCGGTGTCGCTATCATGATACGAGGCATGAGAGAAAAAAATCATACAATCGTAAGAAAAACATGCCCCGCTGGAGAATGCAACTCGCTGCCTCGCTGTTCGATGAAAACCCGTGAAAAGTAGAAAGCAGTTGACGTGTCGGGAAGCTTTTGAGATCCGAAATGGCTCCAAAACCGGAAGGAGGAGGCTTCCGCTAATCTTCTCCAGCGGCGTCTAGATCCGCCATCCCGTCCTCCACCATTTCATTGCCCTCGGTGTCGACGAGGATCCTCCGCCCACGCTGATCGATCGGGACGCCGTCTCGGGAAGCTCCGAAGTCCAGAACCTGTGGGTAAACATTTGTTAGCAAAACCGCTTGCTGGTGATTGACCCAGGGACAAGGTATATACTGACCTCAATGTACGTCATACTATCCCTCTGCACCGCCGCCACACACCGCCTCTCATTGAACTTGACCTGCCAGACCCCACTAAGGTCTGTCAGTAAGTCCTTGACGCATTCTCCGGTCCTCACGTTCCACATCTTCAGCGTCCGATCGCTTCCGCTGATCACCTTCTGGCCATCGTGCTGGAAACACGTGATGGCGCCTGTATGAGCGCTCAGCGTGGCCTTGCACTGACCATGTTCTGGGTCCCAGATCCGCAGCGTCGAGTCCGCGGCTGCACTGACAAGGCGGTCGCACTTCAGATCGAGGAGGCCCACGAGTGACGAGTGGCCGTCGAGGGTGTAGAGCGGAGAGCCTGCATCCAAGGACCAAATCTTGACCAGGTTGTCCATACTGCCGGAGATGCAGCGGTTGCGTTCGTGGTCGAGGACAACGCTGTAGACTTTCTGAGTATGGCCCTGAAGACGATGGATGGTTTCACCAGTGGAGATCTTCCAGACACGGACAGTGCAGTCGTATGAGCCGCTGACTAGAGTGTCTGCGTGGGCGGCGATGGCGCGAACCGAGTGAGCGTGACCGGAGAGGATGCGGACAAAGTAGGGGCATTCTGCGTCGTCAGCTGGAGGGCCGGCTTGGAAGTACTGTGGGTCGCCTGGTTGCGGGAGTTTCCAGACACGGAGGTTGGAGTCACGAGACCCGGTGATGATAAGGGGCTGTTTGGGCATCATGATTGGGACGCCCTTTTCTGTTTCACCGACCTTGGTAGGTTTGAGGATTTGGAGACACCGGACGGTAGATGTGTGGCCGTGAAAAACTTGCATCTGGCGACCCTTCTCGATGTCCCATACTCGAACAGAGCGATCCGTCGATCCAGAAACCAGGACGTTTCCATCGTATTGGAGAGCCCAGACACCTCCCTCGTGACCTTGGAGACGGGCTCGGAGAGCGCCGGTCTTCGTGTCGTACACATTGATGTTGGTATCGTCACTTCCTGTAAGGATCTTGTCGGTGTCGAATTGCAGGCAGGTCACCACGTGTCGGTCATGGGCGCGAAAAGCAAGATGTCGAGGTCTGACATCTTCCATCCAGCTTTTCCGCATAAGGTAGTGTCTTCGGTATAGCGATTTGTACAAATGTAAGCTTCTCAGGGATGACAGTCCTTCCTGGGGATCTGGTACAGCCATCGACGCAGCGAGACCAGCATTGAAGGGACCCTTTGCACTTTCAAGCAGGCTGTTCCAATCGACCAACTGATTCTCTTCGGCAGCCGAGGCAGAATGTGCTTTCCTCTTCTTGTTCCTATTTGATAACCTGCTCGCAGCCTTTCTCTTAGGTCTCCTGGAGGCTAAGCTTTCGCCCTCTCCAGCCTGGCTTTGGGAAACGAGTTGAGCCAAGACATTCGAGGAGCTCGACCCTTCTGTATCTGATCGAACAGCGTTCGATGTTCCAATGTCTCGTTCCCAGCCGTCTGGTCCGTGTGGATCTTGCCAACCCCAGCCTTCCGCTACAGCTCTTTGGAGCTCTCCTTCAGGCAGTATGAAACCATCGTCATCGAAAAGCTTTTTCCAAGATTTTTCTGCATTGTTGATAGTCTGTCTCCATTTCTTTGACACCTGGGATGCGCGGCACATGCTCCGCACATCAAGGTATTTCACAATGTGTTGACTCAGCTCGTTCGGAAGCATACCAAGGAAATCGCATTTTAGGGCAGGGTTGACAACGTCTGCAACAACGTGAAGGGTTTGCTTGGGGCAGCGTCGAAGGAGCTGATGCATCACATAGCCTTTGAGCTGGTCGGGAAGTCGTTCAAAGCATTCAATGATTGCAGAGAAGTCCTGGACCCTGTTCGTGTTGCTACAATCGTCCATTGTGCCAATAGCATGATCGAAGGAATCTATCTCAGGTAAAGGCGATTTCAGAGATCTCGAGGGTGTGTCAGTTAGGTTAAAGGTGTCGATTGAATCCGGGTCAAAATACGAGCCGCGCTCTGCATCAGACTCATCAGCGTCGAAATCAATACTGTGCAGGTTCGCGGCAGCAGTGACTGGTGACAGGCTTGGGCTTGGTAGACTGCCATCTTGAGCAGAGTTAGAATTCTCGACAATGCTAAGGTGGGACGGAATAGATGAGACTCCTCTTCGGGTGAAAGATCGGGGGGCGTGACCACTCTCATCTTCTTGTATCGGCGGGGTAGGGACAGAGCCAGAATTTGGGATAGATGAACTATTGAAAGGGGGTAGTCGCGGTATCGCAGGGGTAAGGAACTCATGAGAGTTTTCGCTACCTGGTATTTGTTGCCCTGCTTGCTTGGACTCCTGACTCTGTGGCGTCTCTTGCTGCTCGAAAGGCCGCCTTTTAGGATGATACCGTGAAAAACCGGGGCCAGCCACCAGTACTGGATTGTTGTGCCGTTCATTGCGGTATAGTGAATCTGTTTCCGGGGTTGTGGGATTAGCTCCGGGTAGGGTCTGAAGACGACTTATCGAGCGAGCCTGAGAGCTTCTAAGCCTTCCTTCGGCTACGCTTGCTTTCAACGAGCTAAGGTCTTGCGTGGGAGCGTGAAAGTTGCCGGACGTGTGACGTGTCCTCCTCGCTGGCGACTGTACACGTGCAACAGGACTTTCCAAGGTGCTGGACCTACGCCGGGTCATCGAATTCTGGGAGTTCCGTCTAGACATAGGCGAATACGCAACCCCAAGTCCATGTGATGGCAGGTCATCCACAGGTGAATGATTGTGCTGCTTCTCTGTCTGCTCAAGAGCAAACGTGGAATCTTCAAATTCTCGAAACACCGTAGTCTTGCCTTCCACTTCAAAAGATATATTTCGGAGCGATTCAGGTGTAGGCGTAGATGCTAAAGGATACATCTTCGGATCTAGATCTCGTAAACGTCTCGGTGCAGGCATCATGAAGGGAGGAAATTTGGTTGTCGTCGTGGTTGTAGTAGTGACCACGGTCGTCTGAGTTGCAGGGGCGAACGAGAACTGGCCAAGGGTGCTGGCCGATGTCGAGTGCTCATCATTGTCCTCCATGTTGATTCGTGCTCCACTCGTCGTCTTGGGTCACTGGTGAAGGAGGATTATATGTCTCACAACTCCTGGGTGAACTGCACCCAACACCCAGGTAATGTAGACCAGTCCGCGTGCTCTTTGAGATGTATTATTGAGACCGATGCTCTGTTGAAAATGAGCACCGTGTTCGACCTGGGTTTCTTTTGGAAGAGTTGAGGTCCAAAACACGACCCTGACACGAGAGCTGACCGCGTACGGGTGCTCGGACGCTTGATATCCTCGACCTTAGCGACGCGAGAATAGGACTGAATGTGTAAGCATGGCGTTGTATTTTCACCTTGCTCATCAATAAGTGTTGCTGTGTATGGAGGAGATGTTCCTGGCCAGATGCGTGGGGTGGAGGATAAATGGTGCTGCAGGGTCGACCTCGGTGAAGATACAGTTGGGGGAGGGAGGAAGAGCGAACAGTCGAAGTACGGGTGAATTACGTGCGGAAACGGTCGAGGTCGATGAGCCGGAGCGGCGGCAGGTGATAGGTGGGCGTGATGGACAAGAGTGAACAGCAGAGACTCTGAGGTCGGATGAATTGTGCAGGTGTGACCCGGGCTGAGGAAGAGACGAGAGACTGGCAGAGCCTCCACCCCGGCCAGCCACGCCCCTCTTTCCGCTCCGTAAGCCGGGACGATGATGCTACGCTCGTGGATTGCCACAATTCTCCGGATATTGCCTGCGGCTGCACAGTCTTCATATGCAGTGAGATTCGCGCACAGCTGGGAGGGTCGAGAACGGCGGCGCCTCCCTCATCTACGACAAGCTTTTCCATTATCTAGCCACCCTAGGGAGTGCAGCGATCTGGCTGGTCTTCCCTGTCTTGCAACGCGGTGAGAGCGCGAAGCCACCGTTGGACGGGCCCCCCGGCGTTATATTTATCCTACCCAGACCGAAACTCGCCGCCCGGGGTCCGGCCGTCCCCATTCCCTCAGTGACGGTTATAACCCTCTTCGCCCCCGGCTGCTTGTTGCTGGATACCTGTCTATCACTCCAATCACATGGCGCAACTCTTGATTAGCTTTCCCAGGGCTGTGGGAGCAGAGAACTGCACGTGCGGCCTGGACCCTGATGTGAATCCGTGTCTGAGATGGCTTCCTGCAGACCTCTTGAAAATACTCTCAGACCCCACTCTTCGCTTTGGGGTTGGAGGAGGCCTACACCTTTCGACCCCTGATCACTTCCTCTGGATCGCGCCCACCAGACATCCCTTAACTCGCCCTTGGACAATCTACCGCTGTAAGTGGATAGACCGGCAGGCAGTGAAATTGGCGGCAGCGTGCGGATTTTGGGTGTGAAGACTTTCTCCCCTAAGCTAAGACCACTTATAAGATTAGTGTGGAAGAGTCCGTAATCGAGCCCTCAGACGTATTCTTGATCGAAGTACCGCTGTTTCCTCCTGCCGCATATATCAATGTGCTCGCGCATCTCGGCCACACATTCGGCCCTGTGGCGCCGTGCTGACTCCAATATCGCTGTTTTGCGAGAAAGGGATATTGCATCGCGCCAGGAAAGATGGGGCCAAACTTTGCATCTAGTGACAGAGTATTTAGGGCGTACTGCCAAATCCTGATGTGCTCAACCCTCCATGTTCTCGGCCTCGATGTTAAAGAGTTCTTTAATCCAACAGTCCCAGCATCTGACCACTTCTGCGATACTTGAAGTTAGAGGTCGTCGTTGAGCTCTTGGTGGAGTTCCAAACATTGAGAAGGGCGACATTGAGAAGGGAAACGGCTTTCTTTTGTTTGCTTCATATCTGGGGCTGATCATGTTAAAAATTAGCGCCCGCGTCGACGCAGAACACCATGGCTGTTCAGATCCAGCAAATTCTCGACATAAGTAGTACCGGTCCTTGCGAATCTGAAAATTATCTTTGCGTCTCATTTCACCGATGACGCGCTCAAAGGTGATTCTGGAGGTCGTTGGGAGGCAATCGCAATTTCCGATCCACGATGAGAAGACTCTGCAGGTCCATCTTGCTGTCGCGTGTATCGGGGATTCGCTGACTATCAAGACATGACAGGATGACAGCAGAGCCCACGAACGTGGGGATGTGGCTTCGCGAACAGGAAACAACGACGGCCGCCAGGAGCATCTACGCAGCAGGCAGACAGCCGCACTTTCCCTCCCGCTCCACTTCTGTCTAGGAGACTTGCAACTCTGAAGCAGCCGGTTGCTCTACTTCACTATCTACAAGTATGGCTAACCAAATGATATTTTCGAACACTCAAAGCACAACGCCACCGCCTCTTGTCGACCAAACAACGGCATTGACTGCTGGGCAAAGTCGTCAATTGGTCCAGATACTTTTGGCGAGTTGTGTAAGGCTCAAATCTCGCTCATAAAATATTTCTATTGATGATTCAACAGGCCGGAACCATCCTACAGGAACGAGGACTTCGTCACCAGCATCACTATGGCCGTCGTTGCTTATGGCCCCGCTATACAGACGACCTACTAACGGATGGGCTCCCCTCCAATTACGATACCTATGCCAGAGGCGAGTCTCGTCACGCATATGCACATGGAACTGGGAAATGGCACTTCTGGACCTTGGACCACGACTCACAGGACGGGGCAATAAAGAATATACTAGACCTGCTGGTTTGCTTAACTCGCGAGGTAACTTGCAGAATGGCTGACGTATTCAATAGGAGAACGGAGTATTCAAAGGGCTCGCGGTTGAAGCTATCAAGGCGGTTCAGTACTTCATCGCTGCGCAAAGCCACAATCCCCTACAGGTCCACGAGAGTTATACGTTCACATTTACGTTCGAAGGTAATGACAAAGGAGTTCGGACTGCTTCTATCCAAAGCCCCTCGAATACAAGACATTTCGACCTGGCCAATTTCCCCGACAGTTTTAGATCCTGTATGGCGTCTCTGTGTGCTGAGATGAAGCAGATGCTCCCGCTTCCTCGTAAGTTTCAGTTTATCTTCAATTGCGAATAGACTGACCGTAAGCCTAGGTAAGAGGAAATTTGGCATAGGTCTTTCACTGAGACCTATTTCGCGAGTTGACTCAGAGACATACATTTACCATGAACCACTAGGATTTGCTGAAGCACGTTCTGAAGTTCTTGCCTATCCTTCCGATGGACAATTCAGGAAAACCTGGAATCAACCTTTATCAATTTGCCATTTTAGGTATATTTCCGCTGCTAAAGCACGACAAGCTGCTGACACAATGCGAAGCATCGATATGTCTGTAGACTATCACGGCGATCCCACCAAAGATGTGATCAGACCTTCTAGCACACAAAGAACACGGCGGCCCAGTTCATCGTCAGCGGTTGCTCCATCCACACAAGTCAGGCATGACTTCTCAATGAGAGATTCTTTTCAGAATATGCAGCTGGTCCGTTTTCTAGTTCATTGTGACATTGTCAATCTATTAATTATCTATTTCTTAGAGTCAACCACAATATGCAGGTTACCTCTTCCCTACGCAGCAGGAACCCGATCATCTGGGAAAGATTCCAACAAAGAGGTTTTCCCACTCTTGGCTCGATATTGAGCCTTTCCAATGCGCACTGTGTCCGACAAAGATTGCGGAGCTGAAAATTGACCTTCAAGATATGCATTACGTGCCGCATCGTATCAACGCGAACGTCGGACATGACAGAGGCAGATTGGCACACTACGAATTTTGCGTTGAGAAAGAATATTTCGCAGATGAAGACCCTGGCCCTGTTGTGCCTCAACAACATCCAAACTTACAGTTTTTGCGATCTCGATTTCGATGCGAGTGCCGGAATCCTACACCTGGCGGTTTCAAAGTGGGTTTTCTCTGCTACGACTTCATCGCATTCTCTCTGCTTACATTGACAAGATCGCTTGCGTTATCTGTGGTACTCACCAGCACGAACAGTGCTATGGCTATAGCTCCGATGGACCCTCTTGGCCTCAGCCTCTCGAACATGTATGCTATAGTTGCCTACTTCTACCTCGAGAGAAGAACCTCAACGACTGGATGCAGACCGTCGTCAGGGCGAGACTGGTTTTGTCTCACCTGCTTGAGTCTCGCCAGAAAACAGCGACGCAAACATCGACGCTCCAGGAGCTGAGAGTTGTCATGCGTGAGCAAGGCGATACAGCCAGAATCATCATGATGTTGCGCGACGAGGAGCTAATTACGGTGGAGTCGTATATTGTCAAATTAATTCCCGGAAAGGAACAACATGCCTACGACAACTATGTTCATCCTTTTGCGAAGATAGGTCACCATGTGAGTAGAATGTCCCAATACAGCAGTCACTGTATTAATTGCCTTAGTATGAGCGAGTATGTGATGGATGGAAAGAGAAACGAGAAGACCGTTGTCGCCAGAAAGAGATGGAAATTCGCCGTGGTGGGACGTTGAGACTTGTAAACACTGCTGATTTCACTGGGCAGATTCGAAGAGTTGGGTACTATACTGAGCAGCCTGAGCCAAGAGTCGGTGGGCCGAAAGTGAACTTTTCGCGCGGACTAGTTGATTTCGACGATCCTGCCGGCGACGGCGAATTGTAGACAGTCTTTCCAGCAAAGTCTTGATATGAGCCAACAGCACACCAAATTTTCTTCCTCGTCTCTTGACAATACATTTAGTGAAAACAGCTCGGCGGCTCCTCTCAGACCTTGCCTCTAGCAACAATGATCGCTTCGATTGACGAACAATACCCAAGCTCCTTGACTGTTTTCTGTCCTAACGTCGAGACAATACCTACGTCAAAGGTTTTACTACAGGATGTATTTGCGTGGCATCCTCTTCATAACGTCTCGTAAGCTTCCATAGACGCGTTCGACGCACCCACTCTATCTTGCCTTGTTGTATGTATAGTAAACCCTCGATAAAAGCGACAGCTGGCTTCTGTTTCAGCATATATGAATTTCGTTAAACACATCTTGATAACCTCCGGGTTGTTCTTTTGCAAATTGAACTTGACCAGCGAGGCGCATAAGATGTTCAGACCTTGGTGTGGGTATAAGGTATTGGTACTTAGACTTTACCACAATCGAGCTGTCAATACTTTCCCTCGGTCATACTCCATGCACCATGTTCACCCATCCGAGAGGTTCTGCGAGCACAACGCTAAACGAACTCCGGATGGATCGCGTCTTTTCAGGCTATTCTATCGTGCCAATTCTCGACTTTCCCGAACTCCCTCAGTAGCCGCTGCCTCTCTACTGTGACACGCGATACGTCCGCGATAGAAAATCGCGTTCGGCCCCTGGTACCAAGCTGAAACTCCCAAAAAGTCCAACGTGACGTGTCCAATCCCGACCTCCTCCCCATGTTACTCCAACAAAGAAGATCGACGGTGACATCCCGGGGGTGGCTTACGCCGGGTGCGAGACCTAACATGTCTAAGCCCAATACCCCTGGACGTCTGCCGACGCCTCGTATCTCGAGAAAGCTGGCGGAGACTGATTGGGAATAAATGCGCCTGTGAGAAGATGCAATGAAAATGCTCCTCAGCAGCTAAGCAAAAAGACATTTCGGCACATGGCCGAAGGCATCCGAGGTTCTGAGTTTGAGAATTCTCGTGGACCGTGGATCAGGGCATTGGGTGATCTATCCGCGACTGTGGAACCCGCTGCCAGACAGGGGTCTTTGATTTTTGATCTTTGCCAGTAGCTTAATGTAGGTTGCTGGTAGATGAGCACGATTCCCAAATTCCGACTCCCTCCTCCGCTCATTTGCTCGGGACTGATAAGCGGACTAACCACAAAACATTCGTTCATCTCGCCACTTCAAACATTTGAGCCGCTGGTTGCGCGGAGCCAGGTACTCCTCCAGGTGATACGCAACTCTGGGGCCAGAATCCACCCATAGCTTCTGAAGCTCCACCCGACGCGAAATGGCGGTCACCGCATCGTTCCAAAGGGCCTCGCTACTATGTTCAGGACGTCCTTTTGCTTCTTCTACAAGGCGTGGACATGGTGCTCAGATCCCCTTATTTCGATTGACACAGCTGCCAAGTAGCACCCTTGGTCGCATCCGATCGGCTGAATCTCGCTGTGCAACTTACCCGGAAGTTTAATGGGATCTAGCAGATGGATGATGTCTGCAAGCTACAGATGCCGACGCCTGAGACTCCTTTGTCGCGACTTCTTATCGCATTACTGTGTGCAGAGGCATGAAAATTGAAGTCACTTGACATGAAGCACTGTGCGATACCAGCTGTCTCCAACGGATATCCTTGAAAATGATGCTGTGCATCATCATTTGGTTCCAATTCACAATGCCTGTCAGGTCGCTAAATCCATGGTTTTAGTCCTCCCCAATATTGATAGCCTCACGTCGGTGGAGCGGTCAGGGTTGTTCACGGCCCTCTCGGCTTACTCCTTGAAGGCCAAGGGTTTGGCAACTTGGCATGCACAAAATTGCGGTCTATTGCGATTCAGACTGGGCGGGTAGCCCGCTCGTGAGCAAGCCACCTTCGTACATGACCACCTCATTTCGAAAGACCAAATTTCGATGGAGGGAGGGGCATCGTTTCCAAGGTGCAGACAAGCACCAACTTTGCTCTCAGCGAGTGTGGTCCAAGCGTAAACGGTTAGACATGGTCATTTAACAAAAGACACGGCCAGGGGTGAATTTGTTGGAGTTTGTCCCACTAAACCGCCATTTTGCACGAGTCGGCGGTTTGAAGAGATGACAGCTGGGTGTGCCACGTTACCTCGAAAGATTGCATCCCAACTCTCGGAGACAGCCAAAGTAGCAATTGGCGATCAACAGGAGTAGCGGACACAATCACCGTCCTCGTCGTCTCCCTTTTCTCCTTTGGAGAAGCTCGGTTTCTACCCCTGGCCCAAAGTCTCCACCAATAGTGACGTCCTGACCGCTAGCTCGACGCCATCGAGTTGATTCGCTTCGGGCACCAAGCTTAGTTGCAAAGCTTGCTCCCTGTTGGGGATCGCTCACCACTGGTCATAACCTCCAACCCTGGAAGCTTCTTGTCCTCTTCCGGCGAAGGGCCACTTTGATAGAGGAACCAACGTCCCTATTTGATCTTCTAACTATTGTAAGGCCCGGGTTGCGGCCACTTTCCCCATGTACTCATCGTCTGACCCTCAGTCTGGTTCTCGTCCTGTCGCAAGCTGCTTTCATGCGTTACCTTACTGTTCACAGCTTGTCGATACCGCTCCTACGAGCTCGAGAGGAATCTGAAGCTCAAAACCACCAACATATAGAAACTCCGCGCCGAACCTGCCGTTTGGGGGCTTGACTACAGTTCTCAGCTACAGAGTCTTTGGGACTCGTCGAGATACAACATGCAGGATACGGGAAGGAGCTTCTAGTCACCTCAATTCCGCCTGTCCTTCGCCTGACTCTATTGCTCTCCCCTCTCCCATCAGGTGGACCTTCAACCGCTCCCAACCGCAAAAGCCTTGGGCATCATTCATATCAGAAAGTATATAAGAGATGGGGAAGAAACAGTCGACTTTCACTGTACGGCGGGGTTCGTCAAACACACTCCCTACGCTTCCCCGACAGTCCGAGAGCATGCTAGCGCCAATTGACCAACTTACAAGATCAAAGCAATCTCAGCAGATACTGGACCTCTATCCTAAGCCTCATCAAAATGAAAACAGCAGGCGCAAGAAACAAGGGACATATTGTCTTTCACAGAAGCCAAGCATAGCGAGCGTCACCATTTCCGAGTTACCAGAATGTAGAGCGCGATCGCCGACCCAAACAAGCGTTCAAGGTTTTGTTCCGAAACTCAAAACGCGGCCATCCTCTCCCTTACTGGGCGAACGGTACCAGGCTGCGTCGATAGTATCTCGAAGTGCAGTTGATTCCAAATCTAGAACACTGAAAGAATATGGCTCGTCCTCAACCTTGCATTCTCATTACGATGCCCAAAAGTCTCCTCTGTCAGTTTCACAACAAACCTCAGCGTCTGCCGCAAGAGACTACACGATGAAAAAAGGTATGATACCAGTGATGCCAGCTCCAAATCAGTTTTCTCGTCCAATCAGTCGCCGCCAGGCAGACCCACCCGACAGCTTAGCAGGGGCTGTGAGGCGTGACTCCAAGTCGAAATCTGATCCAAAACAGCGACCGCGGGCCTTGGATCTGTCGACGTTCTTTCCGAAACCAGCCACGTCTAGACCTCCTCTGCTGTCTCCACACCGATATACTAATTCACCGTCTCCTTTCTCTGAAAGCTCCAGAACGTCCTCCCACAAAGCCCCTGTTGCACAGGTGAACAGACTCACAAAGACACCACCCGCCAAAAATCAACGCAGATCTATTATTCCGCCGACAACAAATGATCGTCCGTTGCCTAAGGTCAACGTTCGGCGACCTCGGCAAAGCGTACAACATTGGTTCGATGGACCAGAAGGCCAAGTCAGTGAAGACGAGGAGTCACTTGGCGAGCCAGATCTCGACCCGTCATCAATGATGCCCCCATCGCCTCTATCTAGCAATTTACCGCCTATTCGAGAGTCTGGTGATTTCAGCATGGTTCCTCAAGCTCCACCTCATGATTTTTATTTAAGACCTGAAGCTCCACCGATACCGCATAGGTCACCAACTAGGCCGCTTCCGTTGAATCAAAACGCCTATCCATTTTCGACAGCAAGCGAAAACACTCAAGCGCCGGATGGCCGGCGAACAGCAGCCATCAGCATTTCATCAATGAGCATATCTTCCAGGAAAAGCAAGGACAGCGCTTGGAGATTAGCGAATCTCCAAACAGAGAGTGTTCTCTCTATGTCGTCTTCTGAAGAAGACAGCGAAGATGAAGGCAGTCGACATGTGTCTACGAAGAACTCGGCTAATTTTCTTTCCGGTTCACGACAACTTGCTGCTTGGGAAGGTGGACCAAATTCAGGTAGCCTAATATCGCCTGTGCACCAAACGTCTATAAGAAGCCACCAACGAGCATCAAAGACCAGCCTTCCCCATACACAGCAACCAAGTCGCTGGTCAAGGTCAACTGAAGCTACAGTCACCAGCACCGAGGTCCAGACAAACAAACCAGTGAAATCCGATAGTCATAGATCCGGACGGTCACGTGAGTCTCGGAACAGTGGGATGTCTATATCCTACTATGACGAACAGCACCAGACTCCTTCAGTCCGTAGCTCAACGCTGTCCCATGAAGTAGGCGTCACGAGGAAAGCAAGCACACGCATCATGACGGTGACCCGCCAA
The DNA here is from genome assembly GCA_021030945.1 of Pyrenula aspistea. Taxonomy (NCBI): domain Eukaryota; kingdom Fungi; phylum Ascomycota; class Eurotiomycetes; order Pyrenulales; family Pyrenulaceae; genus Pyrenula; species Pyrenula aspistea. The sequence goes on along the minus strand of JAGFML010000054.1, from coordinate 150,105 downwards.
GAAGAGGCGCTACTGGAAGCCATGCGTAGAACGAAAGCACGCTTGCGTAGCGACACCGCTTCCAGTACTGAAAATCCAGCTGCAATCCTCTTCGATATCACCGAGGCTAGTCCTCCACGATCAGCTGCTCGGGTAAAAAAGGACGTGCCATCCGAGAAACCAATCTTGCAAACAATCATCTACTCCAGCTCCTCAGAACCCTCACCTACCAACAATCCCTATACCCAGTCCCGACACGGTAGCATCGCACCCTCCGACTCTGGCCTCTCGCATGACGCACCTACTTCTCGAGCCTCCCCGGTAACACCACCACCGCTCGCTCGGGCAAGCTTCCATGAAGAGCTCCCGTCACTGAGAGTCAGCACCCTGCAGCCGATTGATCCGACAACTATGCCGTTTACGCGGCACGAGAGAAACCAAACGGGGAGCAGCGGGGGCGTCGTTTTGTTCGACGACGAAGATGAGGCTGACGAGGTCCGGCTAGAGGATTTTCCCATGTGGGCGTTATCCGGCGGCGTTGAAAAGGCGGTTGGTGGAATCACAGTCGCCTAATTTGCACCTAGATTTTTCGGGCGGAGGCTTTCTGAGAGTTCATTTTTTTCGAATCGAAATCGGTTCAACTGCTGTATAGTCTCGTTTGTAATTACATACTTCGTTTCTCAGGCAGGTATTTGATGCCAAGTGTGTTATTTGACCTGCACTTTTGATGGAGCTGTACAATAGATCGGATGGCATCGGATCACCCTGTATCATTAGTGTACCAGATACTAAACCGTATAATATGAACCATCTCTGTACGTGTCAAAACCTTTCACTCAAACTTCCCATGAGGACCGTTCTCCTTCATCCTGTAGCCATGGCTCAAGAGACCATTCTTCGAAGAGGTCGTCTCCAACATTCCTGGCGGCTTGCAAAGGCAGGAAGGAGCGGGCGTGTTCCAGCTTCTACCATAGGAGTGACACGCACCTTCCTTGCCTGACTCATGGATACGGCTTGTATCAACCTCCAGCAGACTGCATCCCTCACCTACACCTACCTTACCTCGAGACCATAACTTCATCTCTCTCTCTTCCTCTCTTCCTCTCCCGATGAACGCGCGGATCATCAAGCACCAATAGGTCTCTTTCGTCTGCCGGAATGGTGAGCGGTCTGTCTGATCGAAGCCAGTCTATCGGAGACAGAAAATTCAGCATGGCAAATTGCGGACTGACGTATGGCACCTTGTCTTTAAGCAAAAGTGTTGCCTTATGAGAAAACAGCGTCAAAATAGGGACAGATACCGTCTGCCATGGAGGGTGGTGCTCTTGCTTTTCAGTGCAGACACGCCGTCAACAATATCAAAACCACGAATTTTGCGGTGATCCAAGAGTGGGTAATGTTCTCCTGCTGGGAGTACGACACTTACTCAGCGCATTGGACCTCGGAAAAACGACTTCCAATGGGGCGGGCCCTTCAAATGGCTGGCCGAGAAACTATCGTTCGCTCGGGGACTCTACAACGGAGAACCGGAGCCAAGGGAACGACTTTCTGTTGAGAACTTTGTGCTATCAGCACGGCGCCGATGCTACCAGGAAAACAATTTATTGGAGAGCAGATGGTGACGTGTTATCTGTCAAGTTTGACGACGGTCGCGACTGTGCAAACAGCCGGTAAGCTGGCAGGAGTTCTACCATGCCAAGGCATAGTATAACTTATCCGAGGACGCCTATGGACCTCAATTCGGAGGTCCACCCTCCCACGTTTCGGAGCCGTGCCACTCGCACAATTTGCACCAAGAAAGCCGCGTTTGCGATAGGGTTTGACCGAAGGATTTTGAGATCCCGGAAAACGTGGAAACGGTGGTTGGTCGAAACGTTGTTCAGCCCTCCGGAAATCGTCAGCCTCGCTGTCGCTGAGTGCGCTTGCAGGGAAAAAGGCTAAGCGTCGTTGTATGGCACCTTTTGGGTGCTAGTGCAGCAGCAAAATCAAGCAAGCCGACATTACAGCGATTGGTGAAAATCCTGCTCGAGCCTCCCTTAGTCAGATCATGAGTGGTGTGAGTGGGTGCCGTCAGCTAACAACAAGCTTTTCCGCCGCGTTGCTTAGCCCTCTGACTCTGTGGCTTTTCGGCTATCTTCACGATGTACCTTTTCTCGCTTGTTTTGATTACTTGGACCCAGTGCCACGGGGCGGTGGACCTTTGCGATGCCACGCTTGTTGATCTCGTCGATGTCCCTGGCACCCACTTTTTGATCCCAGATATTTCCATTGGACGTCTACGTACCGTTCGCTGCTAAGCCCACCAACGTCGTGACATCAAACCGCATCCATGACTCTGTAACCGCCACCAATTGGCATGGCCCCAGACACCAAAGCTAAGCTGCTCTCATCGTGCATGCTGTTCGTTCTCTTCTTACGGGAATGGCGGTATAGAGTCGCCATGCATGTACACCCCTTTAGTGAGTTGCTGCCGATACGAGCGTCGGCTCCGAAACGCTTCACAGCCCCAAATTTAGGCCTGGTAATTGGCATTTGCCAGAATCTGCCTAGGCCACAGGCCTGCAACGATATCCCTATTCGTACAATATTCACGACCTTTGCTTTGGAGCAGCGGGAACAACTACCCAATGGTCTACGTCAGGGTACCCCTACAGGTTCATCCCTCCCAGATTAACATCTCGGCTTCAGCCACTTATCCCGCGTTGCCTTCTGAAAAGACTATTCTTCCTTTATATATTGTCTCTACCGCCCCATCCCAAACCTTTTCATCCCACGAGACATTCTTCCAACCTTTCACTGATTCTATTCATTGTATTTCCTTCTGTCTCTAAAATTCAACACCAGTCATGGGAATCTTCAACCATGACGACGACGGCAGCAGTTCGGGCAGCGGCAACAACTCCTGCCCGTGGCATCCTCCATATACCGAAAATGCAAGCGAGAAATACATTGGCGATTTGACCTTCTACCACTTTAACGAGATCCTCTGCGGTGCCTTCGCAGGCGTTGCAATCCTATCCGCCCTACTTCTCATATTCCTCCACGCCACTCACCTGAGCAAACCGAACGAGCAATTCAAGATCATGCGAATCACTGTATTTGTCATCAGCTACTCCGTACTTTCGTTGCTCGGCGTCATCCTACCATCGTCATGGGTGTACATCGAGCCTTGGATCGACTTTGCAGAGGCCATTGCTTTGGCGTCTTTCTTCCTTTTGCTTTGCGAGTATGTTTCGCCGCATGAGGACCGCAGAGCTTCTTTCTTTGCCGGGTTGCAAATCAAAGACCGGAGAGGGAGAGTGAAGGAGGCATCGGCTTTGAATGCGTATAGGGTAAGTCCAGCTCTTTGAGAGGCCTGGGAATGGCAAAAGGCTAATCTCAGTTGTCTCTAGAAATGGTGGATCTTGATCTTCCAATTCCCCGTGGTCGCTTTTGTCTGTGCGATTATCACCGACATCACTCAAGCGGCGAACGTGTACTGCGAAGGCTCCCTCAAGCCGCACTTTGCAAATCTTTGGGTACGTGCGAGCCTTCTTCACCAAAACACTTTCCTAGAAACCGCAAATTCTAACGTCTTCTCCAGCTCCTTATCGTCAAGTCTGTCTCTGTCTCCGCCGCTGTATTGTCCGTCCTGAAAATGTACGGCCTGATGAAAGCAGACTTTGGCCACCACAAGCCCCTCGCTAAGCTCGTCGCATTCAAGGGCATCATATTCCTTAACTTTATCGAACAGGTGGCCTTACTCCTTCCCTTCCTCCTAAAATTTACTACCCATTCACTAACCATGCTCCGCCTGCGCAGATCGTCTTCAGCATCCTCAACAACAGCTCCGTCACCGACCCCACTCGCAAACTGACCTACGCCGACTTCCACGTCGGCATCCCCAACCTCGTCAACTGCATCCAGATGTTCCTCTTCAGCCTCTTCTTCCACTACGCCTACACCTTCCGCCCTTACATCATCCACGACGGACAGAACGACATCCGCCACGGCGACAACGTCTACACTCCGGCGCGCAAGTACCAGGGCGGGTTTCTGGGTCTGAGGGGCGTGCTGGGGAGTTTGAATCCGATGGAGGTTGGGGATGGGTTGGTGTTTGCGTTCACGATGGCGGGGAATTATGGGAGGTTGAAGAGGGAGGGGAGGTATGGGTCTGGGGGGGAAAGGGGCAAGATGCTGGATCAGAGGAGCCGGAGTCCGATGCCGCCGCCGAGCCCGTATGGAGCTGGAGCTGGAGCGCCGCCACAGCAGCAGCAGTATGGTGTGACTGGGGAGAGGCGCTGAGGGGATGTCGAGAAAAGGGGACAGGCACGGAAGGGAGGGAGGGACTGGAGATAAAAAGGGCGAAGTGGGGTGAGGGGTGGGGAGGGATTTGGGTCATCACTTAGGGAGGGAAATAGAAAAGAAGAGAAGGAGACATATTCGATTGTATTGGATTGGATTAAGGCTGGCTGTATGCTTGAATGTTCCTCTCCTACGTGTAGGGGCTGAAACCGAACGAAAAGGTCTAGAGTTTCTTTCCTTTGAGTTTCATTTTTCTACCTCAAGACCTTATTGTACAGTGTATACCTTAGGTACCTTAGATCAGGTGTTTCGTGCCCTTACATGGGGTAGGTAGTTTTGGTACCCTTAGGGGGTGGAAATTAGCCGCGCTAGCGGCCTTGAGTGGGAGCATCTCGGCGCGATCCAACGCGATCGTTCTTCCGTCACTACCCCAATGTACTTACTACCTGGCTGGCACTGGCATTTCCCCCGAAGTTATTGATTTTATAGTCTCTTTTGCTTGTCAACCTTTTGACAGCAAAATGGGTATCGAAATATGGAACATCTCCAAGTGTGAAGAATCTCCGAGTGAGATTGGCGCGTTCAAGGATCGTCGGAGAGAATATTTATTTCCACCAAAGCCAGAACCTTGCCAGTGCTCCAGAGGTGCGGCGCCATGGAGACTGCTGCCTACTGCTACGTAACCGATGACAGCCAGGTCCCTGCGGCGGTGGTCGAAATCCTTTGTACTCCTGCGCAATTCCGACTTGGAGAAACATTTGTGCAACCGACCGTATGCCTAAGGGAACGATATCGTTGGATTTGCTGAGAGAAATGATGGCTTTGTCGGGCTTCGTCTGGCGATGCAACAATCTCGGCTACTGGCATGTGAAATGAAGTAGTGAAGTGTCTGACTTTTTGTTGGCCTGCGACGCGTTCACCTGTGTTTACACCTGTTTACGTTTTTATCCCGCACTTAACGGAAGCCTGACAGGACTACTCATAATCTCTCCCTCAATCGAATCCGGCTCTTGGACTTTTCAAATCCCCGCCTCACATTCCGACGAGACGATAGGAGCGCGACTGAGCGATACGACGGCCAGTGGCCTTGCAGCTCAGTCCTAGCTCGCACGAAAGCTGCGACGAGCAAATGGGCAACGAGGCTGAACCCCTGAATTACGCCGCTGATGCTTCTGCAGACGAGAAAAAGCAGCAGCAACTGATCCAATGGTAAGTTTTACCAGATATTCACTTATGATTGGCAAACACGACTCTCGCCTGAGAGTCGAACGCCAGAATGACATAGCTCAATCCACTGAGGATTCCAGTGTCTAATCAATCTTTACAAGTCCTCTTGCGGAGGCTCTTGCTAGATTTTAGGCAAATATTTCGACGCTGAAAACGAGCAAAACTTCTGCCACCGAGAATTAATGTCAAGTTGTCACTGCGGGTATGAGCTAACATTCAACAGGTACGAAAAGCTTCACTCGCGTCGTGTAGACCTGGTTGGCGATTATGCCGGCAACGAACCGTTCCTAATAGAAGGAGACTCTCTCTTGCTGCACTGCTTTAGCGACCCCAAATTAGATTTTTCGACGGGGTTCCAAATACTCCATGCAGTGCATTCGGTAGAAACGTTCCTGGATGCTCTTGCACGGCGCAACTGCAACTTCCATCTTGCATTCATCGAAGACAACGACCACGCATGTGTTCCCTTTTCTGCCACCCTTGGGCATCGTGCTCGATACCTACTCGCACGAGAAATTATCATCCGACACCTTCATATGATTTCGAAGAGCCATGAAAGCCAACCGACAGTCAGATGCTTTGCGTCGATTGACGATGCTAATCTAAGGGAATATCTCACCGAAAAAGAAATCTATTTTGTCATGTGCCATGACGGAGCGCTTGGGCAGGAGCCAACAAAACTGGCATTGCGGAAAACCATCTGTTTCTTCACACGTGAAAAGTACAATGTGACGCTGCTTAATAGCGTAGAACAGATGGATACAAAGGTATTGCGTGTGATGCATATGCTTGGATACGCACTGACTCGGTCATCTTGTAGGTCTTCGCTCTGGTTCTGGAAGGTCGTTCCACAGATGCTGCTAAAATCCTCACTCGACAGCACTCTTCTCGGTTACCACCGGTTTCACCTAGGCGAGGAGCCATGTCAAACGATGAATCTTCACGTTTAACTCGTCGGGATTTGGCTTTGGCAACGCTAAATCACATGTTGTGTGAACGACCATACATGGCGCCGCTTGCCTGCTACTTCCTCTTACATATTGCACTGCTGGACTCTCTGAGCTTATCCGATAGGTGCTTTCCTGACGAAGCAATTCAGGAATCTGCCATCCCCTTCGACAAGCGAGCGGCCGAGAACTTTCTTGACATTTTTGCCAAAATCGCACGCAAAATATTGAGAGAAAACTATACCATGATTATAGGGATTCCGAACGTGCAACACTGCGAACTCTTTGATCTTCTAGACGGCCGGTTGTTTCTGGCGATTGCCCAGAATCCTCATCGATTTGATCATACAGATTGGAACGAGGTTAATTCTGTCTACACGGATCTTCTTGTCAGGATGCACGATCAGTGTAACGTCAAAATTCCCGAGATTTCCACTAGCATCAAAGTCGCCACGAGTGGTACCACGAATGCAGCGGCGAACACTGCTCAGACTATTAATACCAAGGACTTGGCCGTTCTTCCATTCCAGAATGAGATCTTTGACGTCCACCTAGAGCCTATCCAGTTGGCTGTTGATCCCTTTCCGAACTATGCGCCTAAAGGGACTATTTTTCAAGAATTAACTCACTGGCACAATGCCAAGCGACCGATTGATCCGATGGCAGCAAGAGGAAGTGCTAAATTGGGCTTCTTTGCTCATAGGCGCAATCAATGGCTCATGGCCGAAATTACGGTATACGCAGCAAGCCTGAAAAATGCTGTCGGCAAAGTTCTAGACCCCGAGACCATATTCGTCTCTAGTAGGAAAGGCCACATAGGGGCGAAACGACTGGAAAACAATAGGTCGGAATGTGACCCGAAAGAAAAGCAAAGCAAACGATCTTCCAAAAAGGCCGCGGAGCCTAAGAAGCATAAGGCATTCATACAAGACAGCATTGACACCCTGAAACAGAAAAAGCTGGACGCAGCGTCCAAAAATGCGGTACAGACCTGGGCTACACTTGTCCAAGAGCTGGGAGCAGAGCCAGACCTTGTGGCGAGATACAATAGGGCGGAGGCTTATCTCATGGGGTTGGCAGATATTAAACGTCAAGCTGTTGGCGCCGAAGTGGAGCTCTATATGGTTGACTCGCTCCTGCGGCAATGGATTCGAAGCACCGAGCAAAACCCGGAGATGGAGGTTGCGACTCTTATTTGGGCACAGCTCGCAAGTATGGTAAGACTTGAGGAGGGAATGTCCCGGACGATAGCAAATCACGTTCGAGCTACTGTCAAAGCACTAGGGTTTCCCGCTGAACTTGCATGTCGGGACACTTCTTTCGATCGGGAGCTTAAATTTCATTTCGTCCTTCCAATGTCGACGCCAAAGAGCTTGCGGATCCCGCTCTCAGCAACAGAGTTCCAACTTCTTCATTGCGGACCTTTCTTAGATAGAAGCATGGAATCACAGCCCGACGACCGCGTCCCTTTCAGTCCTGATGGATGGCAGAGGAAGGTGCTGGATGCCATTGACGCCAAAAAGAGTTTGTTTGTTGTCGCTCCCACGAGTGCGGGTAAGACATTTATTTCCTTCTATGCGATAAAGCAGGTCCTCCAATCTAATGATGATGATGTCTTGGTGTACGTGGCGCCTACGAAGGCACTGGTTAACCAGATTGCCGCGGAAGTTCAGGCCCGTTTCTCAAAGTCTTTTCGACATACTGGGCGATCGGTATGGGGCATACATACCAGGGATCACAGAATCAATAACCCGACCGGTTGCCAGGTCCTCGTCACAGTGCCTCATATACTGCAAATCATGCTGTTAGGAGCGACCAATGCGCAAAAGCCAAACTCGTGGTCTCACCGAGTTAAACGCATTATATTTGATGAAGTGCATTGCATCGGACAAGCCGAAGATGGGTTGATATGGGAACAGCTTCTACTCCTGGCACCCTGTCCCATCATTGCCCTATCGGCGACCGTGGGCAATCCACAAGCCTTCAGTAGTTGGCTGAAATCTACACAAGAAGCACTAGGAAATGAGCTGGAGTTTGTGCAACACCAACATCGATATTCTGACCTTCGAAAATATGTGCATTCGCCTCCGGAAACATTCTATTTTCAAGGCTTGGGCAACCGAAAGTCTCTGGCAACGCCTGGATTGGAAGCAAATAATGCCTTTGCATGGATACATCCGGTGGCCGGCTTGGGGAGTAGGTCAAGAGATATTCCGGACGATCTGAATCTCGAACCTCGCGATTGTCTCTTCTTATGGAGAAGCATGAAGAAGTTTGAGCATGGTGAATGGATGGTGGATTCTTGTCTCGACCCGTTCTCCTATCTTCCAGCGGTAGTGCGCAAAAAGGACGTCATTAAGTGGGAAGCTCTGTTGAAAAAGATTCTTCAAGCGTGGATGAAAGACGCTAAATCTCCCTATGATGAAGTTGTTCGGGACTTGGCAGGCAAGGTCTTTGAGGATCCTCCGTCCCAAAGTATCACACGTAAAGAGTCGGCTGAAGCGGACAGTTTCCAAGTTGATCGAAATGATCTACTTTCGACGACTCTGCCCTTGCTCTGTGATCTCCATGAGCAGGACGCACTGCCCGCGATCTTTTTCAACTACGAGCGCCACACCTGCGAGCGCATTTGCAAAGTGCTGTTGACCCAGCTTACCAGTGCCGAAGACATCTGGAAAGCCAGTAGTTCCAGATGGAAGATGAAGCTGAACCGGTACGAAGAATGGCTCCGCGAGCAAGAACGAGCTCGTAGGAAAGCAGCTGTAAAGCCGAGGAAAGGAAAGTCTGGTCAAGACGATGAGAAGCTGTCCAAAGCAGATGTGCAGCGAGATGTTGCAGAAGTGGAACATAGTCAGTGGGCTAGCTTTAATCCAACAGCTCCTATCGACGGCTTCCACTTTGCAGATTGGACAAAATTGGCGCCCTCGGAGTTTCAAGATTATCGAAGGGAGCTCAGGAAGCGAGGAGTTGAGCGTTACCTCGTTGACGGCCTGGAAAGAGGCATTGGTGTCCACCACGCTGGCATGAACAAGAAATACCGTCAAGTCGTCGAAGTGTTCTTTCGCAAACGCTTTCTACGTGTCGTCGTGGCCACCGGAACACTTGCTTTGGGTATCAACATGCCGTGCAAAACCGTAGTCTTTAGCGGAGACTCGGTTTTCCTTACTGCACTCAACTTTCGTCAAGCAGCAGGGCGTGCTGGACGTCGAGGCTTTGATGTTCTCGGAAACGTTGTCTTTCAGGGACTTAGCACAGAAAAGATCTGTCGCTTGATGAGCTCTCGATTGCTGGATCTGAATGGTCACTTCCCCATTACCACCACACTCGTCTTACGCTTGTTTAGTCTTCTCCATGGATCAGAGAATTCATCAGTAGCCATAAAGGCAGTCAACTCCTTGTTGTCACAGTCTCGGATCTATCTAGGGGGCCCTGAGTCGAAGCTGACTGTGCTTCATCATCTACGATTCTCAATTGAGTATCTTCGACGCCAAAATCTATTGAGTGCAAACGGCATCCCGATAAACCTAGCAGGGCTTGTTTCGCACCTTTACTTTACCGAAAACTCGAGCTTTGCCTTTCATGCCTTGCTCAATGCCGGCTACTTCCGTGAGCTTAGCGCAGGATTACAGCTTGACCCCGAGAAATGTCTCCGGGAGATTATGCTCGTGATGGCTCACTTGTTCGGGCGACGGCCTTGTCGCCGAGCAGATGCAGAGTTTGTCGAGCGCATCGTGAAGCGATCATCCTCTAGGGTCTTCCTTCCAGCGTTACCCAGCAACGCAGCTCGCATCTTACGCGAACATAATGGCGAAACCTTGCGCATCTTCAAGGCTTATGTCAAAGCTTACATTGACCAGCACGTCTGGTACGCAGATGATACACTTCCACTGTCTGGCATCAAGGTTGGAGGATCTTCTTGTAGCAGCCGAAATGGCGTTGCGACACATAAGAATAACTTGAATAAGGCTATACGGTCTCCTTTCGTGGCTCTTTCTGGACACGATGATCATTTTGAATCCATTTCAGAACTTTGCGACTCCGTGCGCAGTAGCGTATTCCTAGAGCAATCCGTCATTCCCTACATCGGAATGTATCCCGACGAGTCCGAGACTCCTTTGAATGCATGTAAGTACCTCGTGTGTTTCCAGCACCCTGGAATTCAGCTGATCTGGTTGGAATAGACCTTTATGACTTCTTCGTAAATGGCGATGTTCATGCTCTGGAAGTCGCAAATCAAATTCGCCGCAGCGACGTCTGGTTTCTCCTAAATGATTTTTCTCTAGTGCTCAAAACGATCGTAGCCTCCTTGACGAACTTCATGAAATTAACTCCGTCCACTGACTTGGATATGATGGATATTCAAGGCGGAGGCGATATGCGGTCAGAGCAGCACGATGAGCAATTCATTCCTACCGCCGGATCCGAGATCAAGCACGACGGGGAGAGCGTGATTCAGGCCACCGAGAAGGCCAGTGCAGTTCAGCTTACGGACACTGATGAGATGATTTCTGCCACTGTCAAGGACAATAGTGCGGGATTGGTGAATGTCCTACGTGCTTTTCAGAGGCTGTCAGCAGAGTTCGAGTCCAAGTTTACGGCGATGTGGGCATAGGCGCTGGGAATGGCGGTGTCGACCAGTTTTGCACCCAACTCGTTGGCAGGTCAATATGACGGTTTGGATTGTTCACTTTGTTTCCAATATTGCCTTATGGACCACGGAAAGAAACAAAGGTAGTCTTCGAGACTTGACGTGAGAGGTGTAGGGCATCAGACTTTTAAATTGTCGAGTGAAAAAAGGTAGCGGAAGCAGGGAAAAAGCGTGTGAGTGTGCTCTAGTTCGAGGATCAATAAAAGAAAGAAGGCAACTGGCCAAGAAAGGACGTGCCTGTTTCATTCCTCTAAACTCAAGCAAGTCAATGAAGACCTCGAGTAATGGAGGGATCACGTGACAGTAGATCACAAAACGTCCTCAAATCAGGGTATCTTTTAGTCAAACAGCTCTGCTCCCCAATGAAGCGAAGCTTGCGTAGACCAACGCGCTGATGTTGGATCACCTGCACCTACGTTGGGGCGAAAATCGAAGAGCTGATGCCGTCTGTGGCGGTTGGCCATATGCGGCCCGGTGAGCACACCGCCCATGGGAAGATGACCCGCGGTGCTCGATGGTGTTAGTTAAGGCCAGCGTTGTATGCGGCAGCGTGAATGTGATCGACTCTTTGATGTCGATGGAGATGCCATCATGACCTGTTCCTCTGCGGCGCGTGATCGACAACGGGGATGCTAGAACCGCGGGCTTGGCGGTGGCCGAATCGGCTTCTCGTTGCAATTGGATCGTCAAAATTGGCCGGCGGTGTTTCGTTTAAGGCGGTGTGTAGGCTGCGAGAGGAACAAGCGGGAATCTGGCACGCGGCAGAAAAGAGGCTGTCATCAGGTCGGCCAAGGCTCAGTTGGTTGGATCCCGCTGGGAGGAAGCCCGGGCCTCGTAAACCCCTATTGTCTTTGCCTCTTCTCAGCTAAGGGGCAAACGCGCCAATGCGGCCCCAGAGCTCTTGGCAATCTGTTCCCAGTTTGAAGATGCCCAAGAACTCTCCTTTGCCGGCCGAGGAATTTTCGTGCCCTGAATTGAATTTTCTGTCGCTCCTTCACCTGAACCGAACTTCTAGAATCGTTATTACTCATAGCGAATTCGACTCACATTCCCTGCTCAAAAGCGCCTGCTGCGCTCCCGCTACGAACGATTTACGACCTTGACCAGAACCGTTGGAACTTTTTTAACCCCCGGTACAGCGGGCCTAGGAACTGATCCCGCGGTACAACGAAAGGCAATTTTTCGACTTTCGCGAAGAATCTGATTCTGGACGGTAGCCGCCCGGCGTTGCGCCAGATTACATTATCACCACTGTCGCGCGTTGCGGCCACCTGTCACAAGCGCCGCGAAGGAGTGGTGGATTAGGTGGTCAAGATGGGGGAGGGGCCCCAGAGTCCGTCCGGCGCAAGCTGGATGGGCATGTCTCTGAGGTCTGCTACATTGGTTCTGGTATGCCTTGGAGCTGTGAAAGCTGAGGTGTCGCTATGCTAACTCGGCCGCTTACAGCTCACATCACAACACTCGATCCTCGTTCTCGTATGTCTTGATCTCCCAACATCGGCTTTCCGAGATCCTATCCAGAGATTCGGACTATAAGACTGATAAACTTGATAGCTATTACACTACTCGCGAGTAATGCCATTAGTCGACGGCCACCGCTACCTTCCCTCCACCGCTGTCTTCCTACATGAACTCCTCAAGCTCGCTGTCTGCCTTACCATTGCCTTCTACGAGATCTCCACGACCGTTCCACGCTCAATGCCTGTTACCTCCCTCTTCTCCACCCTCTCCGCTGCCATCTTCGGCGGCGATTCTTGGAAAATGGCTATCCCAGCCAGTCTCTATACAATTGCAAATAATTTGCAATATATTGGGATCAGCAATTTGGAGCCTGCGACTTTCCAGGTCATGTACCAGCTAAAAATAATTGTGACAGCACTTTTCAGCGTGGCAATATTAAGGCAAAAGATTACGGGGAAGAAATGGGTTGCGCTACTATTATTAATGCTAGGAGTGATCATCGTGAGCGCACCGCATGAGGCAGGACCGTTGTCAGCTGGCGCACATGCAGTGCATTTTCCGAGGTCGTTAACCGGTTTCAAGAATCCCCTCGGAGGATCGGTCGGGTCACACCTGCTGAAATTGAGGAAACGGTCTGCCACTTATGAAGGGATCGAGGAAGATGAAAGGAGATTGGGATTGACCGGCTCGCCAGCCCTAAATGCTTCTGTGGGCATCCTAGCTGTAATTGGGTTGTGTGTCACGTCTGGATTGGGAGGCGTATATTTTGAGAAGGTTATAAAAGAATCCCCCAAACCAACATCCTTGTGGATACGAAACGTGCAATTGGCGATTTATTCGATCTTTCCGGCTCTATTCATAGGGGTCATGTTTATCGATGGGGAGACGGTAGCAAGAGACGGGTTCTTTGCAGGATACGACGAGGTGGTGGTCGTCACCATTTGCGTTCAAACATTTGGTGGGATAGTTGCGGCTTTTACGATCTACTACGCGGATAACATCTCAAAGAATTTCGCGCTGAGTATCAGCCTGGTCATCAGCTCGCTTGTGAGCTTTTTCTTCTTTGAATTCGAGGCGACAGGAAATGTGGGTCCACCTCCATTCCCCTACACCTTTACCCGTTAGCTAATTCGTGTTTGTAGTGGCTCCTCGGAACCTCCATCGTTCTCTTTGCAACCTGGCTTTATAGCGGTAAAGAGCCTCGGGCGCGGCCGCCGCCCATGCGGTTCAACGAGCAGGAAAAGAGCCCCTCGGAGCGACCCGCCTTACAACCCAATGACTTCTCCATAAAATTGCCCATAACTCCAATTAGAGCAGAAGAGGGCATGTCCTCATCGTCGAGACCGGGATCGCCAAACGGCAGAAGACCGAGACAAGACAAAGGATATTTTCCCAAGCATGTGGATTGAAGATTGAAGATTACACTTTTTGCATTAAGCGTCTGAATAAGGGTCATGATAAGATACCATTCCGTGCCAATTTTGCATTTGGGGGAAGGCTGCGTCTTACCATTCCTCGTGGCTACTCCACCATGGTCTGTACGGTACGGAAAAGAGGTATGCCGAAAGAACGATACCAATGTCACTGGTTCGAGTTCCCACGCTCAAGACAGCCCACCGGTCAGGGACGAGTCGAGTGGAGAGGCTGAGAAGAAAGCGCGAAGTTTTGTGTATATAAGCCGTTGAATGCGCCAGATGAGTGCAAAACTTGGAGTCTTTGGCCAATGAGTTCCTGGAACATGTCGTGGTGCGATGATTACTGGTGAGCGAAACGTTGACGGGGATTAGGAATGCCAGAAGTCATTGAGACGGCCGCCAGGTTTTTCCCCGGCTTCTCATTTGCTCCTTCCCATTTTCTCAGACATCTCCGTCACGTGATTACGCGATAGATATTGCGTCGTCTTGGGTTTGCCATTCGGTCAACTTCCAGCTTCTTTAGTTCAGCTCCACTACAATTTCTCCGTCATCTCCATCAACTTCACCTCTATCGATTTCATTTCGGGCTCTACTCGGTTAGATTACCTTCAGAAAGAGAGCAGAACCAATGACAGATCCAGGCCAATATCTATCATTCCTAAGCGAGGATAGTACGCCAAGCAGGTCAGCTTTGCAAAGGGAAGATTACTTTAACCAAAATGGGGGACTGGGAACCAGCCGGTTCTTCCAGGCTGACCACGGCCAACCAGCAAGGCAGCGTCATCGTTCCATCGACAACAATGATGATGGCTTCCGGCAGCTTGTGAAGCAGCACCAATCCGAAGACAGTCCACTGGATGCATTTGGTGAGTAGCTCATTCGTTAGAGGAGGTGCGATGGCTAATGATTACGCAGACAAAGAGTTGCTTGCTCAACGACCGGATGAGAGGCAATGGCAGGCTTCCCAAGGGCTGCAGAGGATCTCAATGCCTCCCCGGGTGACGACGCCGACTCTGCATCAACTGTCGTCGGTTGAGGTGCCGCTAGGTAAGCGTTGAAATGAAAACATTCGTGCTCTTGCTTATGCAGAGGAATGTAGCCAACTCTCGTTACAAGACTCCAAGCTTAGGGCAGAGCTCGAGCTCGTCACCAACTTTGCCTATCTCGAGTCCGACAGTGCACGCTTTAAATCAGAGGCGGATGCTAAAACGGCCAATCCACGTGGAGGGAAGTGGCAATAAAAAACCACACCCATCTCCCGTTGAAGCTGAGGAAAATCACCGTTCGATGCCTACGAGGCATGGGGAAACAGCCGCCGGAGAAAGAATCCAGCTCGGTCACGCACCGCCAATGGTGCAAGGGATTCGGCTCGTGTCAGCACATGACCTTCCAGACCGATTTCGAGCTATATTTCCGTATTCCCTCTTCAATGCCGTACAGTCCAAATGCTTCGCTACGATCTTTCATTCAGACGACAACCTTGTTCTTTCAGCTCCCACAGGAAGCGGCAAGACAGTCGTGATGGAAATGGCCATCTGCAGCTTAATGCACACATTCAAGAGCGGACAATTTAAGATTGTGTATCAGGCACCGACAAAGTCACTCTGCTCAGAGAGATACCGAGATTGGGAGAAAAAATTCGGCGTCTTGGACCTACAATGTGCAGAGCTCACCGGGGACACCGACCAACAGCATCTCAAGAGCGTTCAAAGCGCGAGTATTATCATCACTACGCCTGAGAAATGGGACAGCGTGACAAGGAAGTGGAAAGACCACCTCAGGCTAGTGCAGATGGTGAAGCTCTTCTTGATTGACGAGGTGCACATTCTCAAAGAATCACGAGGAGCGACTTTGGAGGCTGTCGTGTCCAGAATGAAGTCCGTCGGGACTAACGTTCGCTTTGTAGCTTTGAGTGCAACAGTCCCGAATGTGGAAGATGTTGCCCTCTGGCTAGGTAAAGATTCGACCAGTCCACATCTCCCTGCCCACCAAGAAAAATTTGGCGAAAATTTTCGGCCAGTGAAGTTAGAAAAGCATGTGCACGGTGTACCAGCAAAAATTAATGATTTTATTCTAGACAAGATTTTGGATTCTAAACTGCCAGAATACATCGCAAAATATGGCAAGAAGAAACCGACTTTAATCTTCTGCTGCACGAGAAATTCCTGCATCGCCACGGCGAAGGGTCTAGCCACACTATGGAGCCAGACAAATCCACCAAGCAGGCTCTGGTCTGGGCCTATGAGGGTTCCTCTGGTGCAAAATCCGGAGCTCAAGAAAACTGTCCCTGCTGGCGTTGCACATCATCATGCTGGGCTCGATCTAGCTGACCGAAAGAGCATAGAGCAAGGATTTCTGGAAGGGCAGATTAATGTCATCTGTTGCACGTCTACCCTCGCTGTAGGGGTTAACTTACCTTGCTACTTAGTCATCATCAAGAACACCGTTACTTACACGGATGGCGGCCTAAAAGAATACGCCGACCTTGAGATGATGCAGATGTTAGGTCGGGCAGGCAGACCGCAGTTCGAGCAGAGTGCATGCGCTGTGATCCTCACGAAAGAGGCGCGTGTTGAATACTACCAAAAGATGGTTTCGGGTCAGCAATGTCTTGAAAGTTGTCTCCACCTCAACCTCATTGACCATCTAAATGCGGAAATTGGACTTGGCACCGTCTCAGATATCGCCTCAGCCATGAAATGGCTTGCTGGTACTTTTCTATTCGTCAGGCTGAGAATCAACCCTCGTCATTATCGCTTGAAGGAAGGTGTCGATACGGAAGACGAAGATGAAGCTGTAGAGCAGATTTGCACCAAAGACTTCAAACTTTTGCAAGAGACCGGGCTCATTACCGCGGGAGGACGGATCAAGTGCACAGAGTTTGGGGACGCGATGGCAAGGTACTATATCAAATTCGAAACAATGCAGATCCTGATGTCGCTACCACCCAAGGCCAGAATGTCAGAAATACTTTCTGCGCTTGCTCAAGCGGCTGAATTCAAAGACATCCGTCTCAAGGCGGGCGAGAAGTCCGTATATAAAGAGATCAACAAGGATGTCGGCATCAAATTTCCCATCAAGGTTGACCTAGCATTGCCAGCCCACAAAGTCAGCTTACTCATCCAGTCAGAGCTTGGCGGTGTCGAGTTCCCAGCGAACGATCAGCATCAAAAACACAAGCATGCATTCATGACTGACAGATCCTTGGTCTTTCAGCATGTGAGCCGGCTCGTGCGGTGCATCATAGACTGTCAATTACAACTGGAGGACTCTGTCGCGGCAAGGAATGCTCTAGAGCTTGCCCGAAGCTTTGGGGCAAGAGTCTGGGATAATTCGCCACTGCAGCTTAAGCAGTTTGAACAAATTGGCAATGTTGCAGTGAGGAAGTTAGCGGGCGCGGGTATCAATAGCATCGAGATCCTCGAAGCAACGGAGGCGCATCGCATTGAGTATGTTCTTGGGAAGAACCCGCCATTTGGTATGAAGTTGCTCTCACGTGTTGCAGAGTTTCCGAAGCTTCGTGTTGCTGTAAAGATGATGGGTAAAGAGAGCAAGCCCGGGAGGCCCGTCTGTCTCAAGATGAAAGCTGAGATTGGATTCATGAACGAGAAAGTTCCTCAATTCTTTGCTAGGAAGCAGGTCTACGTTTGTTTCCTGGCGGAGACATCAGACGGCAAGCTGATCGACTTTCGGAGAATGAGCGCCAAGAAGATTCAGAGTCAGTATGAAATGCTGCTCACGGCGGATTTGACGAGTCCTTTGCAATTCATCAATTGCTATATTATGTGTGATGAAGTTGCTGGGACACTGAGACATGCTATGCTAAAGCCAAATCTACCAATGGCGCTGTTCCCGCCACCTGCAAAACAAACTCAGGCGGTCCAGCTGAGAGAAAGGCAAAGTATCAACCAATCAAGGCAGTCAAAGGGCCGATCTGGCAGCTATGATGATGAATTTGGGGATGGCGGTCTTGAAGATCAAGATCTTCTTGACGCGGTAAAGAATGGGGGATTTCTGGATATTGATGACCTACCTGACACAGCAACTGGCTCAGCTCTCTCAGTGACCGAGAAGGCAAGGGGGAACGAGAAACTCCCCAAGCCGAAGCCCGCCATGGTGCCTGACGAGGATTGGGAACCAACACGGTTCGAGAGTGGGAAGTATGCTTGCAATCATCGTTGCAAAGATAAGACCAAGTGAGTAGAAGATACTTGTTAGAATGTACTTACTTACGCCTTCCAGATGCAACCATGTATGCTGCAGAGATGGCTTAGAAAAGCCTCCGAAGCGCCCTATGAAGCCTGTTGAGGGATCTCTACCCGACACAGCAGACATTTTGAAGTCCCGTGGTAATGCAAAGTCGTTAGACAAGCAACAAACAAAGCTTAAGGCGGGGAAGCCTCCTTTTGAAAAGCTGAACTCTGTATCTGAAGAGAAACGACGTCGGAATCAAAAGCCTGGTATTCAGGAGAAGAAGAGCCTCAACAGATTACATTCAAATATAGGCACCCTAGCTGCTAGCTCAACCATTTCGTCATTCGCACCGACCAATTCGTTTGCTGGAACTGCACAACCAAAATTGTCTTTCCTGACAGGTGTCGACGCCCAACAAGCTAATGTCGTGGAAGAATCTGAAGATGATTTTGGAACGCTGAACGTGGAAGATTTGCCGGACGCGCAGAACCTCCTGGATGGCGATGGCGGGCCAGAGGGCCTAAGCGAAGCAAAACGTGCCGGAGACGCCTCGGGAAGAAATCGACTGGACGACTTTGGCCTCAGCGATGATGGACATTTTCTCGGCTTGCTCTCCGACGGAGATAGTGTCAACAACACTATCACGCACAACCCGCATGGTACCGACGAGACAGCCGATCATGGCCTAGGCACATCTGCGTCGTCATCGACGCTGCGCAACTCCCCGACTTCATCCCACGACAAAGCCTTGCACACAGATCTCTTCAGCCCAGACTTTGATTTCAGCATCTTTAAAGACATTGACAAGACCCATCTTGAAAGCTCTAAAGCTGATGTGGACCCCGTGAAAAAAGACCGGGGCTGTTTCGTTCCCTCGGAAAATACTAGTCCATTGAAGCCGTTCCCTCTCATGAGCAGCGCGAGGACGGAGGACAGCAGTCCGTTCAAGAGGATCTTTGGGCGCCGTGAAGAACGGGAGGAAGCCGGGGAAACTGATGCCCAGGCACCGAAACGGAGGAAAGTGCAAGCTCAGGAGTTGATGCTCGAAGAGATGGACGAGGAAGAGCTAGGAATCCCCGCGTCGCTGAAACCGATGCCTTTGACTGACGCCAAGAACTTGGGGAGCTGGAATGAGGTCATGGAAGTGCAGAGGAAAGGGGTTGGTAAGGAGGAGAAGGAGAATTCAACAGCTGATGTGGAGAAAGGTGAGATGGAGCGTCTAAAGAGAGAAAAGGAAGAGCGGGATCGGAAGGCGTGGGAGGTTGTGGGGAAGGATTTCGAGGAAGAGTTCCGGGATCTGGTCGAGTTTGTGTGACAGCGAGCGGGTTTTCATCACAGAGACAACATTTCTGTCTTTAGAAGATAAAGTGATAGATGGGGCGTGCGCTTCGAAGCTGCTTGTCCAGCAACCTCAGGAAGGATGTGATGTGGGAAGAGCTGTGCGAGAGAGTGGGCGAAAACTTTGCCATCAGATATGATGATGCTTAGAAGATAAAAACAAGCCGAGAGTACTTATCCTAGACGAGTCCAACAGAGCTACCTTACTTACTTCTTATATCCTCAACCCCCCCCCTTTGACCATCCCATGTCATGTCAATCTCTATCCGCATCAATCAATCACCCACCCAGGCCATGCATCGATGCTCAAGATGCTAAGTACCATCTACCCTTTTTCCAAAAACGCAACGCGCGGCGCGGACCACGCAGACGCAGACGCAACGTTTGGTTTGTGCTCGTTCTCTTTCAGTGGTGGGGGGGCTTTCCGCTTGGACTCTCCATCCGCCGGTATGGTATGGTATGCTCTGGTCTTCGAAGACCTCAAGACTAGACTCCTCTCACAGGATCTAATTTATTCCTTTACTTTGCAGGTAGATGGGATGGGATAGGTTGGGTTGGGTCCGTTGTGGTCCGTTATTATGGTCCGTTATACTCAGGTCAGAATCATCGCAAATTGGAAATTCAACCTGCCCAGATGTCGATGGCGCGTTTTGCTTTGGCTTTGCTTTGCTTTTGCTGTCTGATGAACTAAACTGAACTAATCTTAAATTCCCACTCCGGCATCCCGAAATCTGATTCCCGGCATCCAGCGAGGTCTGTCTATCTAGGTGTCGCTTTTTTTTTTGGACCGACCTCTGGGGAAACGGAAATGGAAGTAAGCGTGGAGAAGCGTATTGATGTTTGGGCTGGGAATTATATAGAGGGTGGAGAGGAGAGGAGAGGAGAGGAGAGGAGAGGAGCAGGGTAGGGTAGGGTATGGAAAGAGAAGTGCTGGGTTGGGCTGGGCTGGGCTGAGCTGGGCAAGAGGGATAATTAGGATTAGGTAGGTGAGGATGAGGGGCTTTGGGTCGGGGTGGGGGTGGATTGTATGAGATGAGCGTGTGGTGTGGGAGTTGAGATGAGATGAGGGGGGGGGTTTGGATTGAAAGGGCAGGGCGCGGCGGAGAGAGAAAGGGAGGAAGGAAGGAGGGAGATGAGCGAGTGGGGTTTGGAGAGGGGCTGGGGATTAAATTGGGGAGTTGTGAAGGGTGGAAGGGGGTTGGATGGGCTGGGGAGGGGGGATACGAAGTTTGTGTGCTTTATGTGGTTGTACCGTATTATAGCTAGGTAGGACGCACCGGCATCTTCCATTTCAACGAGGTTCGTAGAAAATGGGGAAAAAATACTATAGAACAATAAGGCTAGAGAATGGTATGAGACGTTTACCCTAAAGGATGGTGATTTTGGAAGTGTGTGTCTTATCGACGGTTACAATGTTGGTTCTTCCAATTTTTCTATGTGGATGGCACGGTTTGAGTAATATATTTGGAAGGGGGGTTCAGTTATTGGGTCACTAATTAGAGATGCGAAGGGCCCAGGAAGAAGATCGCGTCTATCGGCGCTATTTGTTTTCGGTATTGTGTTACCGCTTGTGGCGCGAGGGTAGCGGTCTGCTACTGGTAAGGATGCAGGCTGTCGGGCAGAGGTATGGTGATCTGCCGGGGGTTGTTTCGAGAGCCTGTAATAGGAGCGTTTGAATGGGTTGTATGATTTTGATACTATAATTTTGCAAGCAGATAGTACTCGCTGTCTGGAAGAACGGAAATGTGTTTCGGACCGTCGGTTGGAGCAAGAAACAAAATTGAAATGTCTATCTTGTCTCCACCATAATCTCAGCCTCGGTCTTGCACAACAAACTCACCATACCTCGCTATACCTCTGGCTCGTCACACTCCACTCCTCATTACCGCTCATCTGGAACTCCAAGCCTCGAACATACGCTCTAACAACCTCCCCAGAAATACTAGTACCCGGTGAGAGCCCGCCCAGGACCCGTGTAGCCTCCTCCGTGAACGCGCGCTCAAGCTCTCGAGCAATGCTCCACAACACGCGTTTGCTTCCCCGAATGCCCAAGCCTGTCTCGTCCGAGAGCACCTTGACAGCCGAACACAGCGCGGCGCCTTCGTGGTGGCCCTCGGAGGACGCGCGGAGCTCTTTCTCCCACGACAGGATGTCGTTGACGACGGAGATGTGGCGTCCGCAGTAGCTTTCCAGCCGAGCCAGAGGCGCCAGATCGCTGATTGTCATGTGCAGGGCCATGGTGAAGCGCATTAAAGACGAGAGGAGCCTGTAGGGTATGGTTAACTCCTGGGTTTGCTTCGGCTCAAGTATGGTGGGCCCCACCCGGGGGCGGGGGAATGGCAACGTATCAACAGTATTTGAGCTCGTAACACATAAAGGACATTGATACATACGCCTTGCCGACGTCCCTCTCTCGATACTCGAAGTAGTCGCTTAAATTTGTCACATTCAGCCTGGTCCTATCCGTCTGCGCATGCATGAAGACAAAGGCCGGCTCAAGGGTAACATCGGCAAGGACTGGATCGAGGGTCCGCATGTCGGTCCATAGGTCGTACATAATATACTCTGCCGGAAGAGACCCTTGAGGCTTCTTGTTAGCATAGGGCGCCTTGACCGTTCTGTAGGGAAAAAAGAGAATTCACTATCTGGTTGAGATAAGCCTTGCATGATAGGCATAAGCTTCTCGTTAGACTTTTGGCCGTCGGCAAGGGATAAATGCTCTAGTTGATCTTAGGCTAGACGTTAGTCAATGAATCAGACCCGTGTATCTGCTCGGGAACTACAGGTTATCATACCATCGATAAGGAAAAGAATCGTCAGCAGGCGACAGGCGCAACCGATACGGTCATCCTTGGCCTCGGGAAAGAACAGACACGTGACACGCGAAAAGCCGGCTTTGAGGAAGGTCTGCTTTGCTTTCTCATTCTTGAAGTGCCAGTGATCTAGAAAGTAGTTTTCGACCTCGTTGCATATTCGGCTTGCAAGTGGATGAATCTGCGCTTTCCACATCGAGGGTTCAGGCTTCCAACTGCCGTTCATCGAAGTGACCGGTTTGCTATCGAACGACTCAGCGTGGCATGCGACAACGGACATTGATTTCTCTCTGGCCAACGCGTGAAAGCTATTCAGCGTACTGGATTTTGGGAGATGAGATGGTGTAACAGGAGGACAAAGAACGTTATTCTCTGCCATGGTTGCTTCAGTGAGCCCATGGAGTAGCCGTAGGGTTACTCAAGACGCGTGGCTTCGGACTTCGGAAGTCGCAACCACTCGCAGATCCAGCGGTCGACCCGAACCGACTCGGATAAAATGCGAGTACCTGCCAGCTTGAGAGAAATGGCGCTATCTAGATACGGTAGGTTGTAGAGGATGACTTGTGGAGTAACACGATAGCGAATGTAAAAAAGTTACATGGGAGTAAGCAAAGTCGTTTGCTAGATTGGAGGCTAAGATGAAGTGGGGGGTAAGGCTCCCAATCCTTCAGTTCCCACATAATTTATAGAGGAAACTAAGTACTCTTAGCGGCTTAGCGAGTCTTAATGAGCCCCGGGGCTCTTGACTCGGACTGACTTGACCTGCAACCACTCGAAAATTCTCTAGTTGATTTGGAACACTGCGTGGCTTACTTCATAGTAAAAGCGAGAGGGTCGGACGGACCTCTCGGACTTTCCGATCGCAGAAAGGATGACGGACGAGGTAAAGCCCGCGGCTGATGGATTGCACGAGACCTGGGCAGGATGAGAGCGGGCCTGCTCGTGGGATTACTTTGGAATTAAATCCCCTCTGAATGCCATGGACCAACATTCAGCCTTTCCCCAACAGACAATTAGGGCTAGGGCTAAGCTTGACAATGCGCCACGCTAGCTGCAGACCTGGCCTACACTTCAGAGTCAAGCATCAAGCATATTTTTTACTCCCTTCTGGTAACCCGAACCTCTAAGGCTGGTTTCTGCCACAAGGTATGCATTCTGGAGTCCCTGAACCAGTCAAGATCTTCGTTTAGCAGCTTCAGATCGTACATCCAGTGTAGCTTTGCGAGAGCTGTTTGCATCTCCATCCACCCCAGACTATTTGAGATCAGAATAATTCAGGATTTGAAATCACCGGGATATGAGAAGGGGCTCACCTCCGACCGATGCAGCCACGTGGTCCGAGCGAAAATGGTTGCGAAGCTGCAAAGTCATCTTTTCCGTTGGGAGATAGCCACCGATTGGGATCGAAAGAGAATGGGTCGGAGAAGTTTGCTGGATCGAGGCTCGCGGCTATTGGACTGGTGGAGACCGTTGTCTCAGGCGAAATGTGAGAAGAGTTTGACTGAAATAACTTCGGAATGATCTTACCCCTTCTGGTAAAAAATGGCCATCTATAGTGTCCCCGCCCTCTGGCACGAGTCGAGGTAAGGCAAATGGTAGAGGCGGGTATATCCGAAGGGCTTCGAGAATAACTGCATTCGTGTACTTGAGCGATGCAGTCGATGCGGCATCGATGTCTTTGTAGGAAATAAATGTGCTTCGGACTTCCTCCTGTAATTTTCGCAGCACTGAGGGATTTCGGAGCAGGTGGTACGTGGCGGTTGACAAGCATGTCGAACTGGTCTCGCTTCCCGCAAGCACAAAGTCGGATGCGTGAGCGGCAAGCTGAGTGTCTGAGAATGTGCCATCATCCCTGTTCTCTAGGATTCGGGTAAAGAAATCTTTACGCGTGGTTTGCTTCTGAACTCGTCTGTAAGCCGAGGGTAAGTCCCGGGCTTCACAGTCATAGTAGCATACTTGGCCTTACTTCTTCACCAGTTCAATCGAATATTGCTCGTTTGTCTTCGTGTCGGCGATGATACGGTTGATTGGTCCTGAAAAGATGCGCAGAGCAAGCTTCCCTAAGAGCGGAAACCTGAAGAACGTATCTGCAAGTGCGCCCTGCATCATTGCCCCTGTCATTCGATAAACCCATGGATGAACATCTTCTGCTCGGGCTTCAGCTCTCGTTCCAACGAGGCAACATGCATTGCACACACCTGACTCGATCCCTTGAAATGTCTCGCCGAAACCCAAGTCGCCAATGATGTCAAAACTCATAAGAGTAAACCCGAGGACAATATTGGTTCCCTTTGCACCCATATTGCCAAGCTTTTCGATGAATTTGTCGATGTTTTGGGAGATCAATACTTCCTGCTCGATCAAAGACCGTTGAGAAAAGGCATGTGAGAGATATTTGCGCATGGTCCAATGCCGTGCGGGATCTCTCTCGCTGACGATGGATCCGCAACGATCCGCAAAACTACCTCCATCATAGAACTGGCTTTTGATGAAGGTTTTATGACCCGGTCGGAAATCGTAGATATCTTTCCAAGACTGAGAAGTATTGAAGGACAGCTCATTCGGAGCTGTCCGGACCACGGGACCTGTGGTGATGCTTAACAAAGTGGATATCTTAGAGATTTTTGAGAAATCGAACCATATCTAAGATGGAGATCAAGCTCATGGAAAGGTCTGCGTCCGTTCAGGAACCAGAAGCAATATGAGAACTGGTGAAGAGGTATCAATGCAAGTTTGGCTTCACTGGTTGACCAACAGACTCAGTTTCAGGACACATACATTGCTGATAGCGGCAGCTCGAGGGCCCGGAAATCGAGCCAAAGGATGGAAACATAGATTGTATATCGCCTTGAAACTGCAGTAGAGGACGAGCTGAGTCCGAAATCTTAGCTGACAGCTCTGTAGTCTAAGGTAGGTTATCGGAAAGGGGACCTCACCAAGGCAGAGACGCATGCTGTGATACTCCAACTTGAGCTCATCGTCAGCCGATGAACAATTAGTAGCGTCGCTATCGGATTACTCGGGGGAGTGCTGGGCTTTAAAGTGTTGAGCGTGACTCGGCTGCACCAGCGTTCCGGATTCTGGCGGCTTATTGCGGTGCGGTGCGTTGCGGTTCGTAAGTTAAATTTATTGTCAAGCACCGACGAGGTCTCTTAGAGTACTTAAGTCTCCATATAAATTAGTACATAGGGGGACAAAAGTTTTAATCCCCCCTTACTAAAATAACACCCCAATCTTTCAACTACAATATTTCTTCTACGCATTATTTAAATTTTACATTAATTATATTATTTTAATCGCTAAAAGAAGTACTATCTATTAATATTTAATTAATTCTTTTTTAACTAATTTACAAACTTTATAACGTTTATAAAATAACGTTAAAATTTATAATAAAAATTATAATTCTCTTAAATTACTTCCTAAGTTTCTAAATACCTATTAATTAACGCTTACAATTTTTCCTTTTAAAATTCTCCCATTATAACTAATTTTAAATATTTTTTTTATAATAAATATTTTAATCGCTACCAAACATACTCTATAAAATTAAAATTAGGCGATTAAAGAGGATAAAAAAATATAAATACTGTTTTTTATGAATCACATTTTTATAATATTTATTATATAAATAAATATATTATCTTAAATAAGTTTTCCCTCCCTAAAAAATATACTTTTTAATAAAACATTTTTTAGTAAATTAGTATGCCCTTTAATATTAAATTTTTCACAAAAACTCCCTAAATTTATTTTATAAATAATTAAATCTATTACCTTATATTAAAAAATACTATCTAAAAGATTATATATACTTTTTAATGAGGTTTTTTAGCTATTATTAGACTGCGAAGAACCCGCGGATTACCCGCACCCGGACCACGTGGGTTCAACCCGCGGGGCATGCTGGGTCGGGATTTTTCGGGCCCGCGGGGTGTTGACAAATATTATAAAACCCTAACCCAGCCCGTGGATAACCCTGTGGGTTGTCAAGACCTATATTTAGTATATAAATATACTAATTTTAGATATTTTAATATTTTTAAATAATTAAATATCATATATTTACATATTTAATATTATATATACAAAATATATATTAAAATATATATTTTTTATTAATAGATATATATAATATATATCCCCTGTGCACAGCACGGGGGGGGCTTTGATACCCTAACCGTTTTGGGAACTAGTTTTACATAGTAACTCCTACCTAAAATATAACTTTATGTACGGCATAATAATTATATATAATTAATACCACTAAATAGAGTTTATTTTTAGCTTTATAATAATATATATATCTTTATATATATTACTATTTATAGGTCTAATATAATGGGTGAAAGTTTTTTTGGGAATTTTATTCATCCTTAAATATCTTAGCTTATATATATCAGCAGAACCTCGGTGAAATTATATATTATTAATTAAATTAAGCTCTATAATTGCATTCAAAAAGACTATAATTATTATAAATATGAAAAAAGTTATTAATTATTATATTATTTCCCACCAAAATTTTGATGTTCCTCGCTTCCGAGAACGCACATTTTACCCATTTTAAAACGACGCACCCACGTAAATAATTATAATAACGCACTTAATAATATATATTTAACCACGCACCTCGGGAGCTAACTAGAAAAGGCTAGGGTATCAAAAACCCCCCCCCCGTGCTGTGCACAGGGGATATATATAGCTCTAATATATGGATTCAAATATTATATATATAGCTCCATTTATATAGGTTTAAATATTATATATATAGCTCTATTATACAGATCTAAATATATAAATTTGGAACTAAACATACATCCTTTATACTCTATAGTTAAAAAGTCCTTTATTTTTAACTAAATTCCTAACTATAATTTTATAATTCTATCCTTATAGCTACCAGTATTTAAAATAAAAAATAATATTATTATATTATTTTTTATTAATATATAATATAACTGTAAAATTATAGTTAAAAATTTAGTTAAAAATAAAAAACTTTTTAACTATAGAGTATCTTCTATAATAAACTTTAAAAAAAGGTTTTAATATACTAGCTAAATCCGATTCTAGTTTCATACTAAAACTTTAAAAAGCTACATTTTAATTAATATTAAGAATAATTATATATAACTAATACTATTTAATAGCCCTTAAAATTCTTTATATTAAACTAATTTACTATAAAACTATACCTATTTTAGTTAATATAATATCAAATTTTAAAGTTTTTTACCAAAGTTAGGGTTAAGAAATTTTAATTAAGGTAATTATTAAAATTAAAATTAAAATTAAATTATATTTGTTTATAAAATTTTAAAATTAAATTTAAAATTATATATATATATTTATAAAAATTTTTATATAAAGTTTTAAAATAGAGTAAAAATATAAAATTTTTGAGAAATTTATTTTAAAAAAATAAAATTTCTAAATATTTATATTATAACTAAACTGCAAAGAACCTACAGTTAGACTGCGAAGAACCCGCGGGTTACCCGCACCCAGACCATCTGGGTTCAACCCGCGGGGCATGCTGGGTCGGGATTTTTCGGGCCTGCGGGGTGTTAACAAATATTATAAAACCTTAACCCAGCCTGTGGGGGACCGTTCGGGTTGGGTGAGGTCGGATTTCTCCAAATTATTTGACCCAAGTTGCTCGGGAAAGGCCTTTTCGCGCGAATTAGAGCGTGTTCTACGCGCGGGAAGCCCTTAGAGCCCTGAGCAGCCTAATAGTAACACAAAGTGACAATGGTTGTCGCAGAATTAATGTTGTTAATGTACCCCCACGTGACTTTCTAATATTTACATTACTATGTACGGTTAGTCTTCTAGGCTTGGCAATCCGTAGGGTCAACCCGCCCCAACCCGTGGGTAAACCGCGGGTGGGTAAAAGCTTTTATAAAACCCGCTGGGTTGCGCGGGCTCGGGCTGGAAGGCGAAAAACCCAGCCCAGCCCGACCCATTTCGCAGTCTACCTACAGTTTATCTACATTTAGATTATGTAAGTTCAACCTGCGGGGTATGCTAGGTTAGGATTTTTCGGGTCTGCGGGGTGTTAACAAATATTATAAAACTTTAACCTAATCCGTAAATAATTCTACAGGTTGCCAAGACTTATTTTTAGTATATAAATATACTAAAAATAAATATTTTAATATTTTATAATTAATAAATTTTATAAATTTATATATATTATATTATATATGTATAAAATACGTTAATATATATATTTTTTATTAATAAATATATATAATATATAAAATATATAGAGAGTTATTAATTATTTTAATTAGCCCTTGGCACCTTGGCGACCCACAGGGTTAACCCGCCCCAACCCGTGGGTAAACCGCGGGTGGGTTAACCAATAAAAAAAGCCCGTTGGGTTGCGCGGGCTCGGGTCGGAAGGCCAAAAACCCAGCCCAGCCCGCCCCATTTCGCAGTCTACTAGTATGTAAGTACCACATGAGAATCCTTCGGAGAGTGGGGGCCACCTATGGGTGACGACCGTTGTGCCACATCGCAAATCCCAAATCTCAACCTAACCCACCACATCGAATAGTGAGTCGTTTCCACATAAATCTGTATGCAGCTAGCTCAAGGTAGAAAGAGTACTATGGAAGGGGCCTCTTTTATAGAAATTTGTATATCCCCTACTCTGTCAAAAATCCGCGCTTTTTTTGGGTGGGGTCCCGCCAAACTCACGTGGCTCTCTCGCTATGGTTTAGGAGGGCGTAAGCGCTAGGAATGACCTGTACTATCACGTGACTAAGGGGGTGTTATCGCCTAAAACCGCCTAAAAAAATTAATCACATTCTGACTGAGCAGAGGATAAGGGCACGTACAGTTGAGGCTCTGAACTAGGGGTACAAGTATGATATTCTTCAAATTGCCTATGACATATCAGAAAGGTAATGGAGAGATATAGAAGCGTATTTCCATCCACTTGTGACCTTCAGACATCCTCCAATTGATTTTCGCTGTACGTGACCAATAGTAGATGCAGGAGGCTGAGCAGGGCGACACAGCACCACCTCATGCTTCAGCCTTCTCTCGACTTGATGGCACCTTTCAACTTCTTTTCACTCTACTTCCATGTCAATTATATTTGAATCAACGGTCACAGCACCCTTGTGGCATTCTCCCATTGTAGTTGCGCTGAGGGGTACCTTTACTCCGTCGAAATGGTCGCATTCGGCTTCTCTGTCGGCGACTTCGTAGGCGGCATCGAGCTTGTCCGACAGCTCATCAATGCCCTCAAGAGCAGTTCTGGCTCCTCCAAGGAATATCAAGACCTGACCAAGGAACTTTATTCCTTAGAGCGTGCGCTGTTAGAGGTCAAGCAGCTTCAAGTTAAAGACGCACTCCGTCTGCAAAAGACAGCTGTCGAGCAAGCCGCAATGCAATGTCAGGACACCATTTCGCAATTCTTATCGAAAATCTCAAGGTACCAGCCTTCGTTACAGATCTACGGCTCCGGATCGAGCTGGCAGGACAGCCTGAGGAAGATCCAATGGGCGTTGTACAGGAAGGAAGATATCCAAAGGTTTCGGGCACAAATCCAAGGCCACACGTCATCAATCATGATTTTATTGTTGACACTACAATTGTAAGCTTCCTGTCAAATTATTTTCTCCACCTCATCTCTGCGTACATCTGCGCTGACGATCATGTGCCAAACCCGCGTCCAGCAATGCAACCAATTTGAATGCCTCACCACAGAGCTCAAACGGACCCAGATGTTCTAGCTCGCATGATAATCAACTTTTGCGGATTCATCAATCGATATGCGACAACAATGGCTTCCTACGTGCTCTGGCAGATTTGCTACCGACACTGCAGAGAAATATCTCAAACGACGATCAACACCGTTCCGACGAGGATAGTAACGAGTTAAGAAATACAATTACAGAAGTTCGAGAGACGAACCTCAAAATCTATCGCATTGTCTTGAAGATGCAATCTTCGCTGCCGGCACAGGTTGAGGATCAGAAACCCGTTTACTTTATAGATGCCTGCGCCTTCCAGGCACGAATCGATCCAACATGGATCAATAGCTGGGAAGCGTTCTTTGCGGTGTTGGGTGTGAAGTTCAAGCAACGTGGATTGAAGATCGTCGATAGGAAACAATTTGTGCTTGAAGACGAACAAAGCAACAGACTGGTTGACAGTACCCGTCCATTCGAGTCCTGTTTCATGCCAGGGCGCAAAATTACTATGGACGCGTGTTTCTATGAGAGGAATCAAATGGGAAATTGCTGCCCAAGCTGTCGATATCAAGAAGCAGGCACAGAAGCGGACCAGGCGATCGACTGGTATGGCCTCTCAATTCTACCCTTAGACCTATTATCAGAATCGAAACATTAATCGGCAGATAGCTCCAAATGTGGTACTCACTATCGTCGAATTGAAGAGATCATTCACCATAGGAATTTTGATCGTGCAACACCAAGGCAGCCAATGGAGAGCAAGTCGAAAAAACGAAAGGCAATAGAAGACATTGATGGGCCTTTGTCTGTAGAGTCGGAGTCGGATGACGAAATGTCCCAATTTCGACGCATCAGGGTTCACAATTTGAAAACGTATGGGCCGTCGCAATTATACACGGTAAGATGCCATGGACCGTTTTGTCATCAGTCCCCCGGATTGGTTGCTGAGAAAGATAATAACAATTCGCCCATGTTGGGCTCGGCAGGCAACATATCCAGGAGCATATGTCTACGAGATGGTGATTAATGGTGTCGCTGTTATGCGTAGGCGGTCTGACTCGTGGCTAAACGCTACGCAGATCCTGAAGGTTGCTGGCATCGACGAGGGTAAGCGCACCAAGGTGCTCAAAAAGGAGGTACTCACGGGGGAACATGAGAGGGTTCAAGGCGGATACGAAAAGTAAGTACATTCTATGAACGTTGTTATTAGGTAAGCCTACTGACGGAAAATATAGATATCAGGGAATATGGATCAATCACCGCCGCGGTCAAGAATTATGCAGGCAATATGGTGTGGAAGAGCTTCTACGCCCCCTGCTCGTTCTTCGAACAAAACATCTAGGAGAAGACGAAAACAAGTCTGGAGACCAAGGTATCATCTCTGCTGCAATCGCCAACGCGACAGCGCTCTTGCGGAAGCCGCCTTCCAAAGGTCAGGAGAATGCCAGCCTACTGGATCAGCCACCGAAAACATCTCCTACAAATTCCCAATTCACCTTTACTTGCGAATCCGACGCAGCTAAAGGCATGACATTCCCAGAACAAAGCTTGTACTCTGCAGGGTACGCCCAGAGGGCCAGCAACTTGCCTGCGGCCACTCCTGCGTCGAATCAAAAACTCTCAAACCAAGGGACTCAAACCAGCCCTAATGGCGCGACCCCTGCACGAGTTTGACGAATAAAATATAGTTCAGATTTGAGGCTGTCGAGATACTTATCCAGCTGCTCGAAGCCCACCTATCGCAGATGAATGCCGTAACTCGCGCTGGAAGACGCGGCGGAGATACCCACAAAGGAGCAAGTAATGACTCCTAATTTCATACGGCGTGAAACCCAGAGCATGGAGATACCACGAGTAAACAAGAAATGACTGCCGATCGTGAGCAGTCTCATACTCGGAGTCTCCCTACGGACGTGTCGGGTGGCGCCTTCTTCCATGACAATTCCGCCGCTTCCTCCATCATATCAGCAGCTATAGCGAACGCGACTGCGCTACTGAGAAAACCTGCATTTGCAAAGCAACGGAATCTACAAGGCACTAACCCTCGACGCTTATCTCCATCTAATATTATCATGCCAACACAGAAAAAAAGGAAATTGTGATCAATCAACAAAGGCATATCAAAACGCAGCCCTTGATATCGCTCAAGCATCCAAGACCAAATACTTTTCCAGGACTAGAAGTTGGCTGATGCTTCCGCGAGGCTGACACACCGAGCTGGGAAATAGCGGGTATCTTGCTCCACCTAAAATTCCGCAATCTTTGTTGAAAGAAAAACGGGCTGATCAGGGCGTAGAGAATGGTTTTTTGGGGCCCCTCTGAGCAATAGCCGAGCAGAGTTACCTTTTGCGTTATGTATGGTTTGGTTTTGTTATGGACTTCGCTTACCAAAAGATTCCCTTGACCTCCTCCTCGCTCACCTTCCTTGCAAATGATGTCCCTTCATAGTGTGAGGTCAGCGGGAGTAGCAAGCGGCCAATTGTGAGTAGTGTTAGATTAGGGAAGGTGATCGTTTGCGAGCAGTGTCACCGAGACTAGTTGTTGGAACACCAAGGTCGCGCAACGAGCTGGGTGAGGGCGGCGACGATTCTCATATTGAGCACAGCGGCGATTTACCTTAGATTTAGGGGGGAGGGAGTATTCGCGGAAGCTGCCAAGACCATTTTCCTCTCCGGGTGATCGGCGGGCGCCATGCACGTGGCGTCCCGGTGATGCTGCGGGCCTGGGCGTTGCTGGGGGAATGAAGATTTCGGGGCGGGATGCCACCTCTCGCACAAGGGCTGCTGCAATGACTAGGAACAGGTCGAATCAGGTTTTAAGACATTGATTAACGCGCTTCTTAAACTGAAGAAATTTAATCCCAGGTAAATGCAACATCCGCGGATCGCCTGGCCAGGCGTGGTAACGGGCAGGGTTTTGGCAGTCGATTACAAAAGCGTTTACAAATTTTCTTCTATATTAAGCGCTGTAGGTGACAAATACCGTACTAACAACGCTACAACAGAGTTATTTGATAACTGCGCCATTAACGCCAGCAATAACCACACGGCGCTCTCGGAATTAATTGAATTACTTCCAAAGCTTTATATAGCTAATGTCAATTAGCCCAGCAAGCGATATGATCATGTTCATCGCTGTTGTTGAATACTGGTCAACGATAAAAGGAGCGGTTGTTGGCCCCAGCAACCGCGTATGGGCCGTGGACGTGCGCAGAGTATCGATCGACGAGCAGCGCCGGTCAAAGCGCCTGAGTGCCTCTTTATTGTTCAATGATTACATCTATCCCCGACCCGCGAAAATAGTCAGATTTTTTTGTTTTGGAAGCCTTGTACAAGGCATCCAATCAGTATGGTTAGCACAGGCCATGACAAGGGTACTGTGTGTAGTACAAAAAAATCTGCCTGTTTTGACCAGAGTAGGGGATAAATTCTACGCCATTCCATCTCTCGTCCTTCAACATGTCTTGCAGCTTTCCTTCTCCAGTTACTGAGATCGATGTGCCTGCCGACCACCCACGCTCTGATCTTCACTCGTCTTGCTAAATAGACCCAATCTCATGAACGACGAGCCAATCTTACCTTTGCCGAGCCACTAGGACTACTAGCATGTCTTTTGAAGATGAATCTGAGTTGGAGGATGAGTCTGAGCTGGAAGATGAAACCGAGTTGGAGGATGAATCTAAGCTGGAGGAGGAGGATCGGATTACTGTACATCCCCAAGACAACAGACTTGGATTGTCCAGACGCTACGCACCAAGTTGGAAAGCGAAGCATGCTTTCAGAGAGTTATTTCAAAACTGGTGAGTCATTGCTGCACAATCTTGGCAGGCCGAAATTGAAGCCAACCAATTCTTTCTCCGACAGGAAAGACGCAATGATAGAAAATTGCGGTGACGGTTCACACGGCATCCAAATTACCCATTCATGGCTTGACAGCGAAAAGACGTTCCAGGCAGAAGGGCGAAACGTTAAGACAAGAAAGCTTCTCGGTACTGTTTGCTACTATGAGAAAAAAGGTACCGTCGAGCTGGTCAACTTCGACGCGTCGTTAACCGACCAAAGTCTCGATATTGGCTATACAACGAAGAGAGAAAACCCAGAGAAATATGCTGGAACTCATGGAGAAGGTTTCAAGCTTGCCGCCCTTGCATTGCTTCGCGAAGATTATGCTTTGCATATCTCTACATCAGACCATTACTGGAATTTCCATTGGGGCAGAAACAACGAGCGTCAACTATACTGCAAGATAACAGCGCCAAGACAACGAAAATCTCTGGCACTGCCCAACCCACATAACACCAATACGCCATCTACCAAGCGCGGACCGCCAGAAGAGCGCAAGCATGATATAAGTACTGATGTCAAGTTCCAGATTCGGTCATATCGTGGCCGTGGAAAGAAGATTTTGAATCAAGATTTCAGAGATTGGCTCAAGACCACGCTCGACTTGCAGTCACCTGGTCTAATCTTTCATT
This sequence comes from Pyrenula aspistea, assembly GCA_021030945.1. Classification (NCBI taxonomy): domain Eukaryota; kingdom Fungi; phylum Ascomycota; class Eurotiomycetes; order Pyrenulales; family Pyrenulaceae; genus Pyrenula; species Pyrenula aspistea. The sequence continues at coordinate 115,613 of JAGFML010000054.1, read as the reverse complement.
GCAAAGAGGGCAAGTTTCTCTTACACGAGGATTATTCCAACTGTATCTATCTCAAAGGACTTCACGTGGAGCACAACTCCAAGTACGAGAAGTACAAGTTCGGTTATGACTTCAACAGTGGCTCGGTCAATCGCGATAGGGAATGGATGAAGGGTCCTGAGGTGGTGGAAAAAATTACCAAGATATGGCAAAGTGCTGTTGAGAGCATCGAATTCAACGCCATGGAAAACTTCATAGAAAAGTACATGGTTTTGCACCAAGATTCCAGAAAATGGGCTGACGTTGCCCATGCCGAGAATCACATCTCCCGGGATTTTGCAAAAAAAATTTGGGACTACCTTGAAGTTGAAGGCCGGGAAAGGAATCTATTCTACCATGGTATTTATTCTGCCGATACAGTGAGTATAATGCCCATCCTTCATGACAAAAAGATTCACTGCTAAGCGAGATCCAGAACGTAGAGATCATCAGGAAAAGCCTGGGAAAGGTACCGAAACAATTGCCAGATTCTCTCTGGATACCCTTACAAAGAACCGGCCTGGTCCGCACTCCACAGGAACACCAATGCTTCATGCTGAAAACTGCTCCGTCTTCGGAACGCATGGAAACATCTTATTCGAAAAATGTTCAAAGATCCTTTCTGGCAACGTTGGCTTTGGACGAAGGTACTCGACATCTGAGCCTAGAATACAAGGGACGCCAAGATGTTGCTCTTGATCTATTCCTGGAAAACAACACGCTGTTTGTCAATGATAAGTGCCTTGACTTCCGCGACAGCCACCGAGATGCGCCCTGCTCACTATCACGGCGTTCTCTCCGTTCAATACCTGATTTCCCATGCGTTCATACCGTCGCTCGACTCCATGATTTGGTCCTAGTTGAATTGACAAAAAGATCAGGCGAGGGAACCACCGGTATTACGACGATAGATCCTCAGTTGGGACTTAGGGTACAAGAGAGTCTTCAACAAATGCCAGTAACGTTGAAGTCTTGCCGCACAGAGGAACCTGGCGAGTTGAATATCTCATGGAGAGACTCCGACAATGACCTTGCATCCCAGCATGGTCTAAATCCAACATTCCAAGTCACGTTGCACAAGAGAAGTACATGTTCACAGGAGCTTCTTGAATTGATGAAAAGCAATGGTAAGGACAGTACAACCTCTACACCTCACTTAGAACCAATGATGACAGCAGCTAATTGATCACACGCAGACGAAGAGGCCTTCTCAGATGCAGAGGCACAAAATCAATGCTCCCAAACTGCAGCAGTTTGTGGATGCCCCGAGCGTATCGTGTCTCGGAAAGATTTAAATGTCACTTTCACCGGGCTCGACCATACTGAAGAGTATTTCCCAATAGTTGCTCGGGTCGCGCCCGGAGCTTTTATTGGCTTTCCGCCGGAGCCATTAAGTCCAGCCGAACCTGTACCCGACTCCGCTGAGAGTCTAGCCAGTAGCCCAATCTCGAGTTCACTAAGTCGAGAGTCTCAGTCCATTTCGCCTCGCGATCATGACCGCGTGTCATTCAGATACGATTCTGCGGATCTAGACCTTTCGCGTTCTGATGAAGATTTTGAATCTCAAGATGAAATCGGAGCGGCAGCCCAGCCAGTTGTCCCAGAGCGGAGTCGACCGCAGGTAACGCCAACTTCTCACATGCAAGACGACCTCGAATCGATCTCAGGCCGCAATCAAAGGACACCACCCACTGGAGGCAGGCCTCTACAGGTCCCAACGCCCAACAGTGTATCAATTGAGGATAAACTCAATCGGTTAGAGGTCAGACGATATCCTATTGAGACCGCTCATAACCTATGCTGACTTTCTTTTGCAGGGAGAGAACCGAGAGCTGAAACAGCAGATCGCCGCCATCCGGGCACAGCTCCGCGACGCAGAAGCCAAACTGCAAACCCAGGCAGGGAAACTGACCACGCAAAGCCAAGAAATCGCAGAAGCTAAGGCCGAGAACAAGCGCCTGGCTACCGAGTCACGACGGGTTGAGGGACAGATGGCCAGAATCCGCCAGTCGCTGGGACAGACTATGGATATCGCCGGGAAGTCAAGCGCGGCAGCAGCCAGTGGAACCAAGAGAGCCAGGGCAACAATGGAGAGTGACAGTGAAGCTGAAGCCCCAAGTTCAAAGCGTGCGGCACGACGCGTCAACGGATCTGCTGATGTCGATGACAGCTCGGGCGCTGTCCCTGGCGGAACTGATCTTGATATGTACGAGTGAGCGCTCCCCCCCTCAGTTCGCGCGCGGCACCCTACGTACGTATGATAGAGCGAGAGACAGCGGCGGGAGATGTTATCATGGAAGATGATGGGAAGTGAAAAGCGGGAGAAGAGAAAGCGGTCTAGGATTGTGTCTGTGAGATAGTCCAAGAGAATTCTGGACATGTTCTTCAATCTGGAAAGCTCCAGTGGGCTGGGTGGAGCCGACCGCTAGATGGGCAGCTTTGGGCTTGCAGGTCTTTTAAAGCTTTTGCAACATGGCGATGCCGGATATCAATTAAGAGTTAGGGAGGCGAGGGCATTCTCTAATCAGGAGGTTTTACTAAGCAGAACGTGTAAGTTCTAGGGTCCTGTCTTCAGGCATTAGGGCAGAGAAGGGACGTCACTGTCGAAGAGCGAGATGTTGCCTGCAATAGGCGGAAAGTCAACAACATCCAATGATCAGGAAGTCTTGAGGTTTTATTGTATACGATGACCTAGTCTACGTTGGAGATTTATTTGCTAGATGTCTTGTAGAGCTAGCGAAGGTGAGACGTACGGATTCCCGATCGGGCAAAAGGGCACGTATGACAAATGAGAAACGAGCAATCAAGATAACTTTGGCTTTTGCCTTAAATGTCGAGATAACTCTATCAGCCTCGCCCGGTGGGGCTGAATCTTTAGAGTGGCCCACTGACTGCCTGGTTCCGCCTTCTGCAAGGGTTGTGGATTGGTATTTCGCAGGATGGTCAGGAACAGTGCTGCCTCGGTTGGAGACAGGAAAAGATCGAAGCAAATTGTGGGACAGACGCGTTCCTTTCCGAGATGGATGTGACATTGTGAAAGGATAGAGATTCAACCAGCAGTCTGGTCGGAGGATGGATCAAGCTTTGGGCTGATGGGTGGCTAGGGTCTTGACCACGGGAAATCCCTGCCTCCTGGGAAATTTTGGGACCCGGGGAAGCCCATTGGGTGAGGCGTATCAAATCGGATAGACGGTAACGCTCATGCAACGTCAGCCATCGCAGATATGTCGCGTGTACAACATAGCCCTTGTTCAAGACTGGAGGGAGTAGGTGCCGGATGGGAGCTCGAGCAAACATTCAGGCTTTTTCATTCGACCATCTTTTGCGGAGCGTCTGTCTCGAGGACTTCTCCTCGTGTTCGCTGGGATAGAATGGGAGGATGCTGGGGCGTGAATACTAATCAGGGCATGGTGTGAGGCTTTTTGGCGGTGATCGACGCTGTCGATGACAGTGCGTTCTCTCGGCTTGATGGAGGATTTCGGCCGCGGGCGTGACGCGCGATGGAGGTGAAACGTGATTGGGTTTGACGTTTCGAGCGAGCAAGGCCCGAAGGGCGTGCCATTCATCTAAATCTCTGCAGGTCGTGAACTCCTGCCGTCTGTCAGATCGTTTCCCATGTAATCTACCGGTGGGCTTGAATCTTCCTGGATCTTAGTTGCTAGGTTTGTGTCTGCGGATTTGGATATCGAATGAAGTCTGTTTAGCTTGGAGCTCCCAGGTTCGCGCTTTCCCCAAGGACTTTGGTGACGATGTACTGAGATCAATTGAAACCTGCAAGTATCGATCAAATCTGCGCCGGATTAGGAACACTACCGACGCCTTCTCGGATATCTAAACCGCTTCTACTCTTGATTTTCTCTCCTAACGCCACCCACCACGTCTGGTTGACATTTCTTCTTCGTCTATTCAAAAGAAGCGGCAGCCACCAATCCCCAGCAGTATGGCTTTCGAACGCAAGGACGACCCCCAACTCGACGAGAAAGCCCCAGTAAGCGCAGATAGCTACATCCCACCGCAGAATCGCCCCCTTCATGATCCTACCGTCTCCTTCGAGGAATATCATCACTATGCCAAAATCACTCGTGCGGCCGAAGATGAGCGACTCCTTTCCGTAGGTGGCGTGGAGAAGAAAGGCATTCTCGAAATCATCTTTCCTCCAAAGTCCCGCACTTCAGTCGATCCGCACTCCTACGACATTTCTGGCAAGAAACATGGCAACGTCACGACCCCTAGTGATGACAATAGCCCCAATCGTGGTCGAGCTCGAGCTCAGATTCTGGATGAAGAATGGATAAGTGCCTCACGCGCTATGCGCACGGCGACCTGGGCTGCGGTCTTCTACCTCATCACAACTGATATTCTAGGACCGTATGGCGTGCCATATGCGGTTGGGACAATGGGATGGGGACCAGCTATTGGGATGTACACAGCTTTCGGACTGATGGCGGGGTACTCTGGGTGGTTATTGTACAAGATGTTCTTGGGGCTTGATAGCGATCAATACCCGTTGAGAACTTACGGGGATATTGCGTTCCGGCTTTATGGGAACTGGTGTCGACATACTTTCAACTTTTTGCAGAGCGTACAGCTGCTTTGCGTGAGTAAACCTTTTTTCCTCGCTATATTTCAGGATCCATCGCCAGAATTTGATCGCAATACGCATGCTAACAAGCGAGGCATAGAATGTCGGCGTCATCATTGTGGGCAATGGGCTAGCACTAAGCCAGGTCACCAAGTTTCATCTGTGCTATGGTAAGGTTCTCCTTCTTGTCTCGCACTTGAACTTCGAGAGTTTATTACTGACCTTTTCTAGCCGTTTGCTGCTTGATATTTGCCCTTATTGGGTTCTTTGTCGGTCAGATTCGCACCCTACAGAAATTTGGTTGGCTTGCAAACGTCGCTGTCTGGTATGTCCTTGAAAGCGATCCTTAATCCTCTACTCAAACCTACCCAGGCTTAATTTGTTGACCATATTCATCACCATGGGCGTCGCTGCGAATTCAGCTCCGAACTTCAGTGCTGGACGAGCGCAGGGTTCGGGCTCTTCTGTCCTCAATGGCACTCTGGTAACTCCGGATGCCGGAGGACATTATCCGCCGGTCAAACATTTTGGCGGCTTGCCCGATCAAAGCAACTTCGTGGGAGCCGTTAATGGGTTAATGCAAGCGGTTTATGCATATGGAGGAGCTATGCTTTTGTAAGTTCTCCAAGTCCCCAACCGGGATTGACGAGAGAGGCATTTCTGATAGAAGTGAACTGAAAGCATTGAGTTCATGAGTGAGATGGCTCACCCACGCGACTTCCTCAAGGGTATGGCTTGCGCGCAACTATTCATATACTTGGTGTACTTGATGTATGGCCTCACAATGTATCACTGGCGTAAGTTCTCATGAATTCTATGTTACACTGATGCAAATCTTACTATTCACTGTTAGCTGACTCTTTCTTTAGAGGGTCAATACGCAGTGAACCCTTCGTATCAAGGCATCTCGATCTATGGGTGGCAGACAGTCGGCAACGTTTTATCCTTTCTGAGTGCTTTAATCGCGGCTGCTCTATACGGCAATATTGGAGTCAAGGTTCTCTACAATGCTATTTTCGTCGAATGGTTCAATGCTCCATCCCTCACGGTCCGTTCCGGCAAGATTCTATGGGCCGCCACAATTCCTATCTACTGGTCCGTTGCCTTTGTGGTTGCTGCATCAATTCCGAACTTTAACGGGCTAACGGGCGTGGTTGCGGCGATATGCATCCTGCAATTCACGTATACGTTCCCTCCATTCTTGCACGTGGGATACAGCATACTGAAAGGGTCGATGCGGGAAGGCGAGGGTTTTGATCCAACCAGCGGTAGAGTGGTCAGACAGGATAGCGGGCTGAAGAGGTATATCCGAGGATTTATGAGGCATCAGTGGTACTTGAATGTCTGGAACATCGTCTACTGCCTCGGAGCATTGGCAACGGCTGGCTTAGGCGCCTACTCGGCTATCGAACTACTTATTGAGGCCTTCAAGAAACCACAGGTCACAGCATTTACCTGCAAGTCGCCAATACAGCCTTGAAGGGCGCAGAGAGAATAATTCATATTGAAGCTGGGGAACTTGGAGTAGGGAGGTTGGGAGTTAACCTGGGAGAAGAATCGCCTGGTAGAAACTCGAGTGCACCGTAGTTATGGGGGCTCAACTTGAGCATTTACCATAGAAGCATGAAACAGTTAAACTTGAATCCCAATGCAGGGCAGAGAGTAACCTGTCAGCGAATAGAGGCGTGTCTTTAGATGATGGGTGACAAGCTTGATTGTGTCTCGAACAGAATTGGACTTATTGTAAGAGGCGGCTTTTCTCACCGCGATCTCGAATACAATTGGCCTGCCTGCGCAGCAAGTGATCAATCGAAGAACGTCAGGAAGGGCGATTGATAGTGGGGTCCTCGCACGAGGTTCAGTTGCCCAAGCGACACCACGGGGAGGTGTGCTTTTATCTTTCGCCACGAACTCCATAGGCTGCGGCTTCCCTCGTCCTGGCACCGGAAATTTCATTAGCCATAAAATGAAAAGTCAAACTACCGAGGCCAATCTTTAGCATCTCCCAGCGTCGATGGCGTGTCTGAGATCTTGCCCTTCCCATCGCATGTCTCGCAGATACCGGTAATAACCTGTCGACCGTTGCAGGAAGTACAGAAGCGTCCATCCACCATTCCGTCGGTACAACTGGTACAATTTCTGCCGTAGTCTCCAGAACCGTTGCACTGGGAACAGCGTTTCGACTTTTGAGATTCGGGCATGACGTCGTGGTGGTGTAGCAATGGGTGACTACTTTGGTGAAGAAGTAGTTTACTTTTGAATAATTAGTAGCGTGTGTTTTAAGGAAGCTTAGGAGAAGGAGGAAGGGAGTTAACGGAATTTATTGCTGACACGATGGGTTGTTGTTGCTGAACGCAAGCAAGAAGCATCACGGGAATGTAGCTTTAGGCAGAGAAGAAACTCGGTAAAAATGATGAGAGTTTCATCACAGTGACCCGCTGTGGCCGCATTCACCGCCCTGGTTTTCTGCCGCTTCTCCAAAGAAATATTTCCTGACTCATGTGCGGCCACGAAATTGAGTCATCTATGGGTAGACTCACCCATTCTTCTCGAGCTTGAAGCTCATGTCCTTCAATCTCCCAGATTATTCCCTACACTTGATTCTGTAGGGCACGTCATGGCGACTGCAAGAGGCACGACAGACGCGCTGGACCCAAAAAATGCGGCCAAAAATACTCTGAAGCTCGAAAACGTACCACGCAACCGCCCCGGAGTTCTGATCGAACCATTTCGCTGACTAGCTACCAGACCGAAAAGCGTGATGCGCTGATTGCAAATGAGAAGAAATACCAAGCTCAATGGCGCGAGAACCGAGTCTTCGAGAGCGATGCCCCCACTACAAGCGAGATACCTTTTGGCTCAATGCCCGCCGCTGCTATTCGAGAGAAGTATCCCAAGTACTTTGGAACATTCGCCTATCCCTACATGAATGGTACTATACATGCTGGGCACAGCTTCACAATTTCGAAGGTCGAGTTTACGGCCGGGTTTTTGCGCATGATGGGCAAGAGGGTGCTTTTCCCACTTGGGTTCCATTGCACGGGCATGCCGATCAAAGCGTGCGCGGACAAGCTCGTTGATGATGTGAAACGCTTCGGACGCTTCTTTGAACGATATGAAGAGGAAGTGGAGGAGGATCAGCCGAACGGCGTAGCCGTTGCGCCGACTCAGGACCAGGCAAAAGATGACGTTACAAAGTTCAGCGGGAAGAAGAGCAAGGCGGCTAGCAAGACGGTGAAATTAAAATATCAGTTCCAGATCATGCTCGCCCTGGGGATACCAATTCAAGAGATTCACAAATTTGCCGATGCCAATTACTGGCTGGAATATTTTCCCCCAATCTGCCAAAATGATTTGGATGGGCTGGGCGCGAGGATTGACTGGAGAAGGCAATTTGTCACAACGGACGCGAATCCATACTACGATGCCTTCGTGCGGTGGCAGATGAACCGCCTCAAAGAGCTAGATAAGATTTTGTACGGGAATCGGTACACGATTTACAGTCCGAAGGATAGGCAGCCATGTATGGATCACGATAGAACTGAAGGCGAGGGAATTGGGCCAACGGAGTACACGGCGCTCAAGCTGTTAGTCAAAGAGTGGGCACCAACAGCGGTAAAGACAGTTGAAGAGAAGATTCCAAAGGGCTCGAAGGTGTATTTCGTGCCTGCAACCTTACGACCAGAGACGATGTATGGGCAAACGTGTTGTTTCGTGGGACCGAAGATCACCTACGGCTTATTCAAAGTCTCAGATGGGGAATATTATGTGGTGACGAAGCGGGCTGCGTGGAATATGGCCTTTCAGGGGACGTTCTTTGAAACTGGAAAGTTCCCCACAGACCAAAGCGAATTGCAGCCCGTTGCTGAGCTACCTGGATCAGCGTTTGTTGGGACGCTTGTCAGTGCGCCTCTCTCAGTACACACGGAAGGAGTTAGGATTTTGCCTATGGAAAGTGTATTGGCGACGAAGGGGACGGGCGTGGTCACATCAGTGCCTTCAGATAGCCCGGATGACTTTGCAACAGTAAGAGATCTGGTCAAAAAAGCGGACTACTATGGGATCAGAAAAGAATGGGCTGAGCTAGAGATTATTCCCATCATCCAGACGCCGTCATATGGAAATCTAGCAGCGAAGCACCTGGTGGAAAAGATGAAGATCAACTCGCCGAAAGATGCCACGCAGCTCGCGGATGCGAAAGACAAAGCCTACACGGAAGGATTCTACAAAGGCACCATGCTCATTGGAGATTTCAAAGGTCGGCCTGTTCAGGAAGCCAAGGAGGAGATTAGAGATGCTTTAATCAAGAGCGGAGAAGCCTTTCCTTTTGCAGACCCGTCGGGCAAGGTCGTCAGTCGCAGCGCCGACGAATGCGTCGTGGCGTATCTGGGACAGTGGTTCCTCAACTATGGAGAGAATGATGCGAACTGGCAAAAAACAGTCACGGATTGGGTGAACGATGGGTTGAATTGCTTTACGAATGATACGAGGAACGGTTTCGTGGCAAATCTTGAATGGCTGAATCGGTGGGCGTGTGCTAGGACATACGGACTAGGTTCGAAGCTGCCGTGGGACCCAAAGTTTCTTGTTGAGTCTCTGAGCGACAGTACGATCTATATGTCGTACTATACCATCGCGCACTTCCTGCATGGCGACAAATTCGGACGGACACCAGGCAAGCTGCGTATCAGCCCTGACCAGATGACGGACGAGGTCTGGGACTACATTTTTACACGCCGAGAAATACCGGATGATGCCAGCAAGAAGAGCAAGATTAGTGGTGAAGATTTGCAGACTATGAGGCGGAGTTTCGAGTACTGGTATCCATTAGACATGCGGGTCAGCGGCAAGGACCTCATTCCGAATCACCTTACCTTCTTCCTCTACATTCATATCGCCCTCTTCCCTCCAGAGTACTGGCCACAATCTGTCAGAGCCAATGGACATCTGCTCCTCAATGGCGCGAAGATGAGCAAGAGTACGGGCAATTTCCTGACTCTGAGTGACGCAGTAAAAAAATTTGGAGCCGATGCGACGAGGATAGCCCTTGCAGATGCGGGTGATGGAGTTGATGATGCCAACTTTGAGGAAACGAGCGCAAACGGTGCGATTCTGAGATTATACACCTTGTGGAAGTGGATCGAGGACACGATGCAGGAGAATGGGCTCCGTGAAGGCAAGGCTGAGGAGCTATGGGACCGCCTGTTCGACGATGAGATGAATACTCTTGTACATGAAGCCAGGGGCCATTATGAAGAGTAAGCCATTCTTCCCTATGAAACAGCGTCTCTTCATTCTTGCGTTCGCAAGTACTAATAAACCCACGTTTAGCACCAATTACAAACTCGCCCTCAAATCCTCCCTCTACGACTTCCAATCCGCCCGCGATTTCTACCGCGAAGCCTGCACCACCTCCTCCCTCCCCATGTCCCACGCCCTCCTCACCAAATACGTCCGCCTGCAAGCCCTGCTCCTGGCCCCCATCGCCCCGCACTGGTCCGAACACATCTGGCTCTCCATCCTCCACAACCCGACCTCCATCCAGCACGCCCAATGGCCCTCCGACATCCCGGCCTCTGACCCCGGCCTCACCGCGACGAGAGAATACGTCAAAGCGACGAGCAGCAACATCACCTCCGCCGAGGCCAACGCCTCGAAAAAAGCCGCAAAGGGGAAAACCGTCTCCTTCAACCCCAAAAAACCAAAACAACTCACCATCTTCCTGGCTGGCAGGTTCCCGACCTGGCAGGACAAGTACGTCGAGCTGGTCCGCGGCATGCTGGCGGACACTTCTCTCTCTCTGGACGAGAAGAAGCTGAACGTGGCGGTGGGGAAGGTTGCGCCGAAAAGCGAGATGAAGAAGGCCATGCCGTTTGTGCAGAAGCTCCGTAAAGACGTCGCGGGGATCGCTCAGTCGGGAAAGGTGGACAGGGAGAGGGCGCTGGAGCGGAAGTTGGCGTTCGACGAGGAAGAGGTGTTGAAGGCGATGGTGCCTGGGTTGGTCAAGGTAACGGGTTGTACGGGCGTGGAGGTTGTAAGAGTCGATGGGGGTGGGGAGGAAGGAGGGAGAGGAGGGGAAGGGGGAGGGAAATGGCCGGATTTTGCGGAGGCGGCGGAGCCGGGGGAGCCGAGGTTTTGGTTTAGGAATGTGTGAGTTGCAAGGGTGGGTGGGTGGAAGGGAAATGGGGGGAATAGAGAGGGAAAACGGGAGAGGGGGGAGCGGGAGAAGAGCGAGACACAGGGGAATGATATGGCTGCCCAATCAAAGACGTGTTTTTAGATTCGAGATGAGATTTTGGCCTGACGTGCCTGAAAATAAAGATAAAACCCTTGATATGAAAACTCCCAACATGGTTTCCTGGCTACGTATGCAAGAGAAATGAACAGAGGAGGTGGGATGCAAAATCCGCGTCTTCAAAAAAAGATAACCTTCTCTCCAATGTGCCGTGCGGAACGTCTCGAATAGAATTTTGCCCCCAACGGAAAAATAAACATGATCCATTTCGTATCCGAGTGAGATACAATTTTAATTCAAGGTTAGTGTTATGCTGTTCGTTTCTCCGTGGACCCCTGATGGGTTTATGGAGTCTGGTGTACAGCACGTCTGCGTTTACCTTTACTTTTACTTTTATTCAGGGACATACGGGGCCCCTGCGGACACCCTGCTCTGTATTTTTTGTGAGTTTTTTCTGGGGGTGGCGTGTGCTTGTTGTGTCTGTGTTGGAGATGAACATTGCCGGCTTGTCCTGACGTTGTTGTTGTGCTGTTTGTGTTTAGGATCTGTTGTCACTAGGATGACAGCGGTTTTTCACCGGGGTGATGCGCGGTGAGGTGAGGTGAAAGGATAAGTTGGGTATGCGTGGTGCGTCGTACGTTGTGCGCGGTGCAGATTGGTAGAGTATGCCAGAAGCATGGTGCGCTATTTTTTGATAGGGCTCAGGGCGGGGCGACGGCATGGAGGTGAGGTTTGCAGGAACAGTGCGCGCAGGAAAGGGAGGATGAAGCGGAAGGGAGAGGAAGGGCCAGGCTTGGAGGATGCGGCCCGTTGACTGGCGAGTTGTTCACAGGCTGAGGATAGGGATCGGGTTGGGGAACGCTGAGGTGGAGAGATTGGGAAATAAGAGAGAAAAGTAGGGAGGCAGGAAGAGTGAACGGGCGAGTGCTTGGAAACCAAAATTTCGATGGTAGAGTTTGAGACTGAGGCTGTCAGTGTGACGGTCTTGCGGTGGTAGTGCTCTCGGCTGAACTTGGCAGACATAATGGACATGTCAGTGTGGTGGGAGCTTGATGCGTAGTTAGCGTTCTTGTGCCTGAGGATTTTTCGAAGGTTAGGGCATGGCGTTGTGGTTCTTCCCGAGCGTGCCACTGAGGAGAATCAAAATCGTAAAGTCACATTTTGACAACCTATCATGACGAAGTCTCGAGACAGGTTTCCTTAGTTGCAAATGAATGTAATCCTGTGCATGTGCTGGAAATCTAAGTTTGGTCCTTTCTCAAAAGGGTTGTTTCAAGAGTTGCCATCGTCTATCATCGGCGAAGCGTCGCATTCATAGATCCTGTGCTGCACTCCACGACAATCTTTGACGGTAGGTTCCATTGCCGCTGCTGGCCGGCCTTTCGCATTAGGTTTCAGAAGCCGTTCGGTTTTAGGATCGATGTTAAGTGAAGAGCGTTCTAGACTAGATGAAGTTGCGGTGAACACCACATAAGTCAAAGAAAAGTAACCCACGGGTCTGCGGTTGGTCTTGGCCGTTTCAAAGATTCGAGGAATCGCTGCTGAAGTGGAGAGCTCTCTAACTTGTCAAACACATCTCTTGGAGTCGAGTAGATTCTCTCCCCCCTTTGCACGCAATTCTTCACGTCGTCAAAGTTCGATCTGTAGAACTTTTAGCATATATTGACAATCTACCCCATTTTCGGGCCAGTAGTCCCTGCAGTTTCAGTAAGCGATTGAGAGACCCGCTGTTCGTTCCGTCTATACCTACAATAGCTGAAATGTTACATTTCCACTGCTTTTAGATGACACTGTCCCATGCCTTTTCCCGTAGTGCCATCGCTTCGACATCATGGGAGATCGGAAGCCCGAGAAACTGCACGTACTGAACACCAATTACCGTGGTAGCCTCCAGCGGGGCCTAACGTAACCAGATCTCCTTCTTGATGAAGTGAACAGTCTCGTGTTCCGCTGATGACCGCGCGCTTTCACCATGGGAATCTCCGCTTGACCTCAACGAAATTCTGTTGGCACCTCTCACCGGATGACGGGATGTCCGGATCCAACAAAACAAATATATGCCCTCCAGTCTAACTGTGAACATAATCCAGCCATGAAATAGGTCCACCTTCACCTGAGCTCCGACCCGGTATTTTGGGTCGGCACCCCCTCTCACTGTGTAAGTGCCTCCCGGCCAATAGTAATGTGGAGAAGGGGGTCTGGAATACCGGAATGGACCTTGGGGACGCCGGAAGTAATGGGACCCGAGCAATTTCTTGAGGTAGTGCGTCCTTCGTCACCGCTGGTATCCTCACTGTCGATGAAGTGAATCACTGCTGCTCGACCCCTAGGAGGGATACATAAGACCCCAAGTCTTGCAGAGCAACTTGACTTTTTCCCGTCTTACCTAGATAAAAAATCGATACCGTCAACACATTTTCAAACTCAAACAAGCACACGAAACTTGCTGGCAGACTCTCTCGCTGTGTCGACTGATTGCGCATTCCCTGTACTTGACGTACCAACCAACTCGAGCCTACCTATAACTATGCTTTTCTCAAAGACCTCCGGAATGGCCTTGGCCATCTTCTTCGGCATGCTCACAGCCCCTACAGCTACACTCCCCGTTGCTGTCCCTAAAGATATCAAGGGGCCAGACGGCGCTGACACTCCGTAAGTCTTCTCCAAGCTAGCTCACTACCTCTGCAGTGACCGGCTTAGCTCTAGACTTCACACGTCTTGATCAATCAAGCATATGCTGACATATGTTGTAGGATTGGTACACGGGCTGATTGTGCCACCGGAGCTGAAGTCACAGGAGATTGGTTTTGTCGCCGCAATGAAGGCGGTATTGTCGACCCGACCGGAAACATCGTCAACGCTCGCAACGGCCCCAGGGCTGATTCTGCCACCGGACCTGAAATTAAAGGCGGTTGGGTGTGGGCTCGTCACAGTAAAGAAGGCAATGTCAATCCATCCGGGCATTTCCTTAATGCTCGTAACGACCTCAAGGGGGGTATCGTCAATGCCCGCGGCGCCTTCAACTAACGGGTTGTATCTTTGGCTGTAACGCCCTTCTATTTCTGAGGGAGGGTGGGGTTGCAGCTTGGTGCGGAGAGGAGTTCCGAAGTGAGATGATGGAAGGTCTTCGCAAGCACCCGCTGGCTGCATTTTTGGTATTCGGCGTTCAGATGATTTGCCTTTCCGTAGGAAAGGCTTTATATTTCGGCGTTTCTTCATTCCCGTACTCGTAACCAGGATTTTTGGAGCCGTGTACAAAACGAGCGTGGCTGAGCCTTGCCCTTTGTAACACTGATATTGCTGGTATGATAGTATGAGTTCAGATGCAAGGATGGAATAGCATGAACGGGAAAAGGGGAGAGGAAGCCGACACAATATACAATATCCACAAACCACACCGATACTGATTCATTGTGCCCGACTAGATCGATAGAATATGTGATACCTCTCCTATATGATTGTTCTTTGTTGTTGGTTTCGAGCAGGGCGTTAAGAGGATAAAGTTTTTTTGAGCCATAGGACTCCGGTCCTTGTTAGTGGTTGCTAATGGCCCTAGTGTTAATAAAGTAGAATTTATCCGTAATCGAGGGTTCAGAGGAGGCTTGGGAACTGGGGTACGGCGTGAAATAGATATAGGGAAATATATTGGTAGATAGGGGGGCGGTCAACGGGCTCGGAAAACCCGTATTCAAGGGTCAGGCGATTCTGGTCAATGCAACAATAGTCCATTGACCCTATTCAGGAAGCCAGCTTGCCCCTTGGAGGGGGCTGATCGGAGCCTCGGAGGTTTAGTCTCCGTTCGGTGCTTCTGCCAAGAAGCTTCACCAGCAGTTGTCCAAAGGGAAATGCCATGCTTTTGGATCCCATCGCGAATTCACGGTCAACTGAACAATGCCTCCGCGACTTAAAATATTCGCTCGCGGGTCTTTCCCCGTCCGAGTCAGACCCCCGTGCCTTCGCAATACCCCTCTAACAAGCTCGCGAACCATCACCGCCAACGAGAAACCACTCCCAACAGTCGACCAGCACAAAGGTCCAAAGCAGGACCAATTACCACATGTAAGCGAGGAAGCAGCAGCAATAGGGAAATCTACAGGAGAGGGGGGACCAGAGCTTGATCAGGGTACTCCGGTACAAGAGGTGCGAGGAATCTAGGCTTCCAATTGAACCTTACAAATTTCGCTAAATTGGACCACAGATACTGAAGAGAGACAAAGAGAGCCAAGAAAAAGCTCCTCAAATCATGAAAGACGAAGCAAAGTCGAACCCATCGTCGTCGAAGTCTTCGAACCCGTCCGGTACCCGCTCATTCTCGACCTCGACCTGCCGGGCACTAGAAACCCAAGAAAACAATGACTGGGCCACAGACTCTAGTCTCGCGTCCGATGCGCAAGATACCAATACAGACTTCACTGCCTTCGACCCTGCAAAGGACAAAAGGCCCGGGTCCGGCCTCATCAAAGACATAAATGCCTTGAACAAAGCAGTTAAAAGAGCTCTGCAACCGACTGATGTCGCAAGACTAGATGATGAGTCCAAGGGCCTGAAGTTTGGCATACCTACTCTGTCAACCGAAAAGCGCCAAAACTACAAAGGCGAATGGTTCGACGTAATCAACCCCCGAAACCGCTTCAAAGAGCGCTATGACCCGGTCATCAACCAGCTCACAAAACTCATGATGGTGGACGGCAAATTGAGTCTGGCACAAAGGGTACGCTCAGGATCGTCTCCCCACCGTCACCAGACTAACACAGTATACAGCATGTTTCTGCTATCCTCACCTACCTCCGAACATCCCCTCCCCCCAAAACCCCCTCCACAGTCCCCCTCCGCCTTCCCCCAAACACCTCCCCGTCCTCACTCCCACTCAGCCCCATCCTCTACCTCACCTGCGTCATCGACTCCCTCGCCCCGCTCGTCAAAATCCGCCAACAGCGCGGCCTCGCTGGTGGTGGTGTCGCCCTGCCCATCCCCGTCCCGCTCTCCCAACGCCGAAGGCGGAGAATGGCGATAAAATGGATCCTGGACGCGGCGGAGAAGCGGAAGCACAGAGACGTGAAAGTGAGCGATCGGGTAGCGAAGGTCATTGTGGATGTGGCAGAGGGCAAAGGGCCCTGGGACAAGAGGGCGATGGTGCATAGACTCGGAGTAGCGGGACGGAGCAACGTGAGATTGATGAGGGGTGCGGGACGGCGGTAGCCGAGCGGCGGAGGGGGTAACTACCTTATGTACCCTTACAAAAGAGGTCGATCGTATTTACTGGGGGAAAATGTAATAAATCCGAATGAAACATTGCCTTCTTTCTGGCAACACGCATAGCCGTGGCATATTCATCCGTCATTATGCCAATCCCCACTCCACCCCGCTCCCTCCCTCACTCATGCACAGCGTTCTCTACGAAAAAACAAGCTCCCAAAGAACCTCAACTGACGATCACCTCTGAGTGCTTGGGCCAGGAACCAGCGAATAAAGAAGATGACGAGGAGTTCTTCTCCCTAGGTAGATAAGACTGATAGGTATACATCGAGAACACACAGATTTGACTGACTGCTGCTAATACTACACATTATGAAAAAAGACAAGACAGAGCATAGAGAAAGCTATCTCTCGTTACAAAAAAAAGAGGAGGTTCTGTTTGGTTTCTATCAGACCTTCCATTCCCTGTTCTACAGATATTCAAATGCGTATTTTGGGTACCTGTGTGTTAGAAATGTAGCAGTCCGATGGGATTTAGTGTGCTGAACAACAAGTAGTAGTAGCAGTCCGAAGAAGGGACATGATCCCGATAAAATACCACGTAGTTCCGTCCGTACACATGGATCACAGGAAACCAGTGATAAGAGGAAGAAATGCCGAAAGGCACATCTGGCTTGTATTATAGCTCCTAACACTCGGTAGGTAGTCATTACAAATGCAAGAACAAATTCCATCCGAGGTTCTGTGTACGTTACAGTATAGGAATCAGGACGCGCTCGGTGCCCAACTAGTAGCCCCATATCCAAAAAATTTTCAGGGTCGCAAGCAGAAAAAAATAAAACGTCAGGGGGTATCCCTTTCCTTTCCCTTCCCGAGCATTCCCTTGCCTTGCCAAACTTTCGCCCCAACGCCAGGCGCGATGTGACAAGAAGGGAAAGATTCCGCGCTATTACCATTTCCAACATCGGGACAGGGAAAGAAAAAACTATACGCCGATATCAACTCTGGCTTTTCCATATGAACCCAGAGACAGGGGTAGAAAGTGCGCAAAAAGACTCGTCCAAATCAGCTCTCTCGAAAAGTCGGTCCGGAACCCTCGGCGCCATTGATCGCGTTCGCTCCAGTATGCGGACGGTGAAAAGGACTATCTCATCTGACATGTCGCCTTCAATACAAAGGAGAAGAGCTGACCGCATCATGAGAAGCCTCCCGATCATCTTCCTACTCGTGATCAACAAACATATTATCGCTCAGACCGCTCGCCATATGCAGCCTCTTGTTGCGGCGGAACCTGTGTGTAAAGCTCACGACACTCGACTCCGAACCAGAGGTGCACTGCCTTTTCGGATGCATGGCTAGCATCTTGAGGGAGTCCTGCCGGCGGTATTTCATGATCTCGTGTCCGAGGTTGTGGACATTGGGGGAGAGCGGGCCGCCGAACTCCCGCTGGAAGATGAGGTCAGGCGAGTAAGGATTCGGAGATTGATCAGCGGCGCGAGTTCGAAGATGCGAATTGAGAGGTGGCGGGGGAGGCGCTTCTCTTTCACGGTTTTCTGCCGTTGTGTTTTCATCGTCGCCCCTTCCATCCTCGTTGTCGCCGTCATCACCATCACCGTCATCATGCTCGTCGTCTCCATCATGGTCATGGTCGTGATCATAATTATCGTTGCGCTTGTGTTCAACAGAAGATCCGATGTGTTCGGCTATCGCTTCGGCAAATGTATCTTCCTCGCCAGACTCGGGCTCGGCAGACAAGGGTTCGCCAAGAATGGTAGTGTCTCTGTCCGATGAGGGTACAGCGGTATGGGAGTGCTCAGAATGGGCTTGTTCAGCCGACCGTGTGTTCACGGTAAGAGGGATTCCATGTGCAGGTCCATTAGGGACTTTTTCTTGCAAGATTTGCAAACTGACGGGGTCCGAGTCGGTCGGTCGATTGGAAGGTCCATTCGTCGCGCTGGAACGCGACGAGGACACAGTGGGAAAATTCCCGGGTTCTGTCGATGTTTGAGGAAGTCCGCTGATGACTTCGGTGGCGAGAGTCTCTGGAGCTCTATTGAGAAGGTCTGGCATAGGAAAATATGGATGCAGGAAGCATTGGTCAACAGGCAATGTTGTGCTGGGATTTGGGATGATGGCGATCTCTAGATTTTGGGGGTATTCGATATCGAGCACACAATCTCCTACGAACTCAATCAATGAAGACTGCGGATCAATTTCGGGCGTCTTGTGTGGTGATTGTTTGCTGCCCGGGGTGAGCTTTCGAAGTATCGCTTTGACCTTGCCTTTGCCCCCGCGTTGTTTTCCCTTTTGGATGCAGCGCTCAGTAATAGCAAAAAGCGCAATTATCTTTTCGTTCGCGGTACGTGTAGACTCTTCAAGATCACAGACCAGATCCTGCGTCAGCTTTCCCGCTTCAAGCGCGTCTGAGATGTGTTCAACCGCACAATAATATAGGGCGATGGCCCGTCTTGCTTGAGTTAGATCGCCGTTTTTCTGCCTGATTGAATTACAAATGAAGTCGCTGATTTTTTCCGCTGCAAAGGCAAGCTTCTTACACAGGCGTGTTACCAGTAGCGTGGCTACCGACCTCGCGAAATGAATGTGTCCAGTTCTGCAGTAAACGTTGGAATGAGAGACTGCCTTGATTACCGCTGTAATATTATAGAGAATCTTCATGCTTTCATGAATAGCTTGACCGTTGTCGGACCTGAGGAACGAGGGCAATGGTCCAAAATGAGAGGCGATTCGGGTCTCCAGGTCACCCCATCCGAGGTCTCGCATGTCGAAGCAAGAGGCCTTGTTCTTAAAAATATCGCACTGCGTAGTGATCTCTTCAAGTCTGAATGTGCCCTCGACTTCTCTCCTGATTTTTATAGTAAAACTTGACCCGTGCTGCAGCAAATGTGTCGAAAGATCTGGTGACATCATGGTTCGTTGGGATTTCGAAAATGATACCTTTCGTGCTTCATTCCGCCACCCATCCCTCTTAGCCTCAAGGGCCTTGCGGTTTTTGATTGGCTCTTGAAGGTTGAGTTTTTGCGGCTGGTTCCAAAGCCACGCATCTTCGTAGGAACGGATACACGTCAGATTGTACAGCCGGCACTTACAACATGTGTCTTGCTTATCACATTCTTTTCTCTGGTGAGCACAGCTAAGACATGCTCGTATCTCGACCATTTCCAGTCTCTTCTCTTTCTTCGTATCGCTCTGCTTCTTCCGAGGCTTCTGTTGTGGATGTCTTTTATTCCAGCCATCGCCCACACCAGGGTTGTGCTGAACAATCTCGAGGGGTTCCTGGAAAGCGGCGAGCTTTGCATGTGGAGGCGAATTTTGGTGTTCCTTGTTCATTGTCGACCGGTGACGTCGATCAGCAGCTTAAATGATCAGTAACTGGACAGGCTTGAGTTACGCTAGGCTCACCTAGACCTTCATGTGTCCTAATGACCTCCTCGGCTGGCAAATAACGAGCAGATCTGTTCTCTTGATTGTCGAATGCCGTCACGTTGGGTCGGTCGGTATAAGATTCCGAGAATGTAGCATCATGTCGCCTTGGCTCATTGGAAGCACTTCCTTGAGGCTGTGACGGGCCTCCAAATCCGGGGATTCGGAAGCTCAGAACTCTACTTGGCAGTCCAAATATTCTCGGCGTGCGATCTTGATTCACTGGCGATGGCTGCTGCTGCTGCGAGGCTGGGAGAGGGAAGAGGCTAGGACCTTGCTGCACGGTTTCTAACACGTACGGAGGGTACGGCGACGAGAAACCAGGATTGGTGAAATTATAGCTCTGCTATGGAATCAGTAAGACGATAGTACGCGAGATACAGGAGGTCTCGTTCGGCTGCACCAGGAAATACGTACCAGAGTAGGATCTTCACCTATGTGGCCCTGATGGTGATTGCGGGGATCGCGAGCAGCGTCGCTTTCGTAAACGTCACTTCTATACATGGGAAGAGCTGGTCTTTGCCGAGCGCAATTGCGCGACGTCAGGGACCATTCTCAAAGTCAGCCCGGCCACGTGAAAGAAGAGAAGTTTGTAAAAGGTGGTCAGGCTGGCCAGCCCGGGGGGCAGTTTGCCCTTGTTCGAAGCGGGAGAGCGGCGGCGCACTATTGGGGTTACTCTCGAGTCTCGCCCGGAGATAAGATGCAGGATTGGCAGTCTGGATGAGGCTCTTCAGGATTGTCTAACGCCTTGGAGCAATGATCGTCAAGGTCTCGTCGGAGATGTTGGGGGCTGCCGAGGACCGAGCCGAAACCTGGCAGGATCGCGTGCGGCCCTTGTCGCACTTAGTCAGAATCTTTGTCGCGAAGACGCTCGCTGTTGCCATCGTCTCACTTCTGAAAGCTGTCCGATTACAAATCTGTATCCAGCAAGACAATCAGTTCCCTTGATCTTGACCGCAGCCTCAGTCCGGACACAGCCGGGGTAGATCTGTTCAAATACCCGGCAAGTTCGAGGTCTGGCACTGGGTCAACGGATTTCAGTTCACAGACACCGTGAAATGTCAACAAAAGCAGTCTCTCGCAATATCCACTTACAACGGTTAGAAGACGCGACGTGGGCTCATTAAGCTCATTGTTCATTAACCTTAGTAAGACATTGCTGTGGAAGTCTTCAAGTTGTTTTCACGGGGAAAAGCTTCAACGAAACGAGGAAGTCTTGTTTGAATGCTGTTGTTTGTATCGGGACTTTGCCGTATTTCATGTGTCAGTAATATCATTGTCTTGGCGTAAGGGCCGCACTCAATCGAAATGCAGGTTGGAAGCTCATGCTGCGATATCTCTATATTGGAGCTTCCGCCCGTTCTTCCGTCCTATCATGGTTGGTCGCGCAGACATCTTCCACATCTAGGTCTATCTCGTCCCCAAGATCCAGGTCCTCTAAGAACTGCCGTCCTTGGAGACGTTCGGGCATATACTCCTGCACAACCTTTCCATCTTTGTAGTACGGGTTGTACTTGTAGTCTTTACCGTATCCGAGTTCTTTCATCAGTCTAGTTGGTGCGTTCCGCAAGTGAATGGGAATTGGCAGCCCCGCAATTCCAGGCTCTTGTAGAGCGGCGTAAGCATTTGACAGACCGCGATATGCTCTGGTGCTTTTCTTGGACAAAGCCATTGCGATAGTCGCATGAGCCAGATTGATGCGGGCTTCGGGCATTCCCACCTTCTCTGCGGCAGTATAGGCGGCCGTGGCAAGTGATAACATCCCATTGTCTGCCAAACCGATATCTTCAGACGCGACTACGATCAGTCTCCGAGCAATGTAGAGCGCATCTTCGCCAGATTGTAACATTCGAGCCAAGTAATATAGTGCCGCATCAGGATCGCTCCCACGTATAGATTTGTGAAATGCTGATATTGTATCATAATGCTGATCACCAGCGCGGTCGTAGACCAAAGTCTTAGTAAGTGATTGCTTAAGCGTCTGCATCGTCATGCCTGTTCTTGTCGATAGCTCCATAGCAAGCTCAAGGAGGTTAAGTGCAGTCCGGGCGTCTCCATCTGCAAAGGCGGCAAGGTACCTAATGAGATCCTGGTTCACGAGACCCGTAGGAGAATAATTGGGACCCTCAATTTTGATAGCTCTGCTAAGAATATTTGTGATGTCTCTTTCGGTCAATTTTTGCAGTGTGAAGGTACGACACCTTGATAAGAGCGCATGCTGCACTTTGAACGAAGGGTTTTCGGTGGTTGCTCCAACGAGCGTGACTTGCCCGCTTTCCACTGGTCCAAGGAAGACATCTTGTTGGCTTTTGTTAAATCTGTGTATCTCGTCACAAAAAATAATTGTCTTCCGGCCTGTTAAACCCAGCTCGCTTTTGGCGTCACTAAATAGCTTCTTGCATTCCGCCACATTTGACGATGTACTATTGATCTCGATAAAGCGGCTACCCACAAGACTCGCTATGAGCCGAGCTATGGTTGTCTTCCCTGTGCCTGCCTGACCCCATAAAATCATAGATGGGACGCGGTCTTGTTCAATTAGGCCGCGGAGCACGCCTGTTGGACCGACCAATTCTTGTCCACATACCTCGTCGAGCGTCTTCGGTCTCATCCGCTCAGCTAGCGGAGCCGCTTTTTGGAGTGCATTTGGTCTACTCTTCTTGACCTCGGGCTGTGGAGGTTGGGCATCGGGGTCATGAGGTGACAGTGCTTTCTCGGCGGGTCGCTTGCCTAAGGAAGGCTTTGACGGTATATTTGTTTCACGTTTGAATGCAAGGGAGTTCTCGCCTTTTCTCGAAGCGATCGAAGGGACCTGAAAGAAGGTTGAAACAGACTTTGTCGCTGTGGGGACAGAGGTGCCGTTCGCTTGGCTGGTGGGTTCGGGAGACGAGACTTCCGTGAATTTTTCACACGCGGAATCAATGTGATCGTTGATAAGGTTCTCTGTCACGGATTTTCCGCAAATAGGGCAGTCGACCATCACTGAGAACCCATAGCATAGGTGTACAATATTCTTGGGTGCTTAGAGTCATATGCAAGGAGTAGAGCAAGATTGAATAACGCGTGGTCTCCGCGTCAAGCTCTCGGAGGGTCAGCAAAACTTTTGTCCCCGCATGCGGGGAATGGCTTCAGGTACCACCAAGAAGAAGTTTAGAGTGCAAGCACTTGCAATGCCAATAAGGATCTGGATTGAATAGCTATTTTAGCGCGAGTATCGAATCAAATGTTGGCATTAGATCATCGTCATCCACGGTCGGCATCGCCCTTTAGCAATTGTTTTCATGCCAGCCAATACCGAATCTCAGAAGCTCTTATCATCCGGTGATCCTTTTGACCCCACAAATTGCACCATCGTCTGCCCTTTGCCAATAATGACATACAGAAAATCTACGACACAGCACTGAGCTTCATGAACTTCTCTGGTTACGCTCTTCGACGAACTCGGCTCCCCCACCGCGGTAGGATCAATCCAAGTCAGCCATTACGGTTGCATACATGGAAAATTGATGCCCACCACCACGTAAAAGCATTTTCTTCAAGCCGTAGGATGGAAGAGAAGTTTGCGCCGGCCAAAAGAGTCGCAGGTCAGAGGCAAGATGTCTGGTCTATTGTGAGTTCCTACTTGGCCTTGTTGAATGCCCTGCTAAATGTCTGGAAGGTCAACGAAGCCGCAGCCGCCAGCCCTGTCCAGCCTATTGTCAACATGGGTCAAGGATTCTTCGGGTACAACCCTCCTCAATTTGTGATTGATGCAGCGAAGGACGCCTTGAACAAGGTAGATTGCAACCAGTATTCTCCAACGAAGGGCCGACCGCGGTTAAAAAAGGCTATTGCCGAGGCCTATTCGCCGTTCTTTGGAAGAACCTTGAACCAAGAAACAGAGGTTACCATCACCACAGGAGCTAACGAAGGCATGCTGAGCGCTTTCATGGGCTTCATCGAGTCTGGAGATGAAGTCATCATCTTCGAACCTTTCTTCGATCAGTACCTTAGCAATATCGAAATGCCCGGAGGAGTGATCAAGTATGTACCTATGCATCCTCCCAAGGATGGCGCAGAGAGGACTTCGTCTGCGGCAAAATGGAGGATAGACATGCAGGAGCTAGAGGCCGCCATAAGTCCCAAGACCAAGATGCTTGTGCTAAACACACCACACAACCCGGTCGGAAAAGTCTTGAGCAAGGGAGAACTTTCGCAAATCGGAGAACTCTGCCTGAAACACAAGATCCTAATCTTGTCTGACGAGGTTTACGACCGCCTCTACTATGTTCCTTTTACGCGTATTGCAGCTCTTTCCCCGGAACTTGCCAAGATTACCTTGACGGTTGGGTCAGCTGGCAAAAACTTCTATGCAACAGGCTGGAGGGTAGGCTATCTTATTGGACCACCTGAGCTCATCAAATACGTTGCGGCAGCACACACTAGGATTTGCTTCAGCAGTGTTTCTCCACTTCAAGAGGCTGCCGCTATTGGTTTCGAGCAGGCCGAGAAGGAAGGCTTTTGGGACTCAGCAGTAACGGAGATGAAAGGGAAGGTGGATCGTTTCTGTGAAGTCTTTGATGAACTCGGTCTGCCGTACACTCAGCCAGAAGGAGGATACTTTGTGCTTGCCAATTTGTCGAAAGTCCAGTTACCAACAGATTACAAGTTTCCACCACATGTGGCTGAGCGACCTCGGGATTTCAGGATGTCCTGGTTCCTCATTATGGAGTTGGGCGTGGCAGCGATTCCACCGACTGAGTTTTATACTGATGAGCGAGCTCATATTGCTGAGGACTACATGCGTTTCGCGGTCTGCAAGAATGATGACGTTCTTGAAACGGCTAAAGAAAGACTTAGAGGGCTAAGAAAATATCTGCAATAGGAGACTCGAAATGGAGGATTAACTTGCTTTAGAAGCGACGAGTATAGGCCATGCTAGAACGAATTCTGATTCTTTGCTGAGAGCAACATAATCTTTCGAAGCCTTGACAAATGGGTCCTACAGCAGCTAGTAGGTATGAAAACAAGCTGTAGGGGAAATAGGTGCTCCGATTGGAACCGGAAGAGAGCCGCAAGAAAGATCGGCTGGCAACGTCAATAGTTTTCTGTGAGCCATGGAATTTCGCAACCCAGTACTATTTTCGAGCGCATTAGTGACAGAATTGCCATTCTGGGGTTTTTTGACCCTGAGCTGTGCCGCTTGTGGGACGTATATCCGACGATCGCCCCTTAAAGAATATTAAAGCCCCTGTCAAGATCGCCTCTAAGTAGCAAATCCTGCCGAGGATCACCGATCGCGTTGTGCCGCGAAATTGGAGGAGAAAAAAAGATGGAACAGACTGAGCGCGCCCACTGCCGCCGCTACAAATCACCTGGCAGCCCTATCTCATAGTTCACAGAAAGATCGGGATGTTCTGGTGCTCAACAATGTCTGTAGAAGAAATCTCCGAAAGGCTCGTCGCGGAGAAGACGCGTCAAGCTTGAGCTACAACACCAATTGAAAACCCCTGCTGTGACATCACGGTACCACCAGGTTGGCGCCGATCCACCAGAACATTCCCCTCTCCTCCGCTAGCAAGCCACAAGCGCGCTCAAACTTGATTGCTGGCCACCTCCTTGCCCAATACAGTGACCGCCCATCTTCCCAAAGGAGGTCCAACCTACTCTGCTCCCTGAGCTTCCTCTCTCTCTACGTTGGCGACCACTTCTACATGTTCTGCTGAACCATGGCTCAACAGCAACGGTCCGGAAAGCCGTGGTCCGCCGCAAACCCTATTCCAAACATCCAACAATTCGTCGAAAACCTCGACAAAGATAAGAAGGAAAGAGACAGGCAGATCGACGACGCAAATAAAACTAGGCTGCAGGCGAATGACAAAGTCACACCCCACGTCAACGAAACGAAACATGGCAAGGGGAAGTCGGTCCGCGACCCAACAACTGGAAAGGATGTGGTCATTGAAGATGTCGGCAAGGATTTCATGAAAGCTGTGAAAGACCCCAAGGTAGAGTACGACTGAGTGACCCTAGTTGATACTTGCTGAGGGAGAAATTAGCTCTCCGTACCGAACGCAAACCTCGGAAAAGATACTGTAAGTTGATGGGACCTTGTCCGGTCATGGCTTTCTCTGACTCGACACAGCCTATCAAGACCGATGCTTCTCAGTCTAACCCGGAATACAAATACAACCAAGATGTTACAGCTCCCCCAGACCCTGTCGAGGAGGGCACAACGTCAGATGTCCCCATCCACGGAGAGAAGACCAATATCTTGTTTCATCCTACACCATCCGTCAGTTACGAGCCCATGTTCGCGGCCCTCGAGAAACGAGCTGGTGCTCTATGCATCGGAATACTTATTGCGATTGTTGTGCTTGGTAAGATGTTTGGGGGCGCACTGAAGGGTCTGATTCCACTGGCAGCCTGTATCACCTCTGGTGTCTGGCTGTGGATGAAAGAAGTCGTTCGAAGTGGCAGAGAAGTGGAATGGCACAGTGAGCAGACTAGAGGAGAGACTGTGAGTACTGTTATTTCCAATGCTGCTTTACATCGAAGCTGATTCCAAAGGCTACGGCAAATTTGCTGCCAGAGTCGGTCGAATGGATGAACACGTTCATGAACATTGTATGGGGGCTCCTCAACCCTGACATGTTTGCAGCCGTGGCCGATACTCTTGAGGACGTCATGCAAGCGTCGGTTCCTGGAGTTATCGAAAACGTTCGTGTTGCAGAGATCAACCAAGGAAACAATCCCATCCGAATCCTAAGCCTACGAGCCTTACCAGACTCTCACATGAAGGAACTCAAGCAAAGCATCCATGAGGAGAACAAGAAGACGAAAGATCCTCAAGAGGCTGCAGCCGACGAAGAAGGGGGTGATTATTATAACCTTGAAGTCTCATTTGCATATCACGCAAAACCGACTGGTGCTAAAGCAACCGCGGCGGCAAAGGCTCGTAACATGCACATGCAACTGGTCTTCTACTTGGGCATCAAGGGTCTGTTTGGTGTTCCCCTGCCGATCTTTGTCGAGCTGCAGGAGCTAGTCGGAACAGTCCGTCTTCGTCTTCAGATGACCCCAGAGCCGCCTTTTGCCAAATCACTGACATTCACTCTAATGGGCGTACCGCATGTTCAAGCTGGCTGTATCCCGATGATACAGAAAGGCGTCAACATCTTAAATTTGCCCCTGATCTCGAATTTCGTTAATTACGCAGTAGCTGCAGCTGCCAGCTTGTATGTCGCTCCCAAATCAATGGCGCTTGATTTGAAGTCGATGCTTCAAGGTGACGATATCACCAAGGATACACAAACTCTTGGAGTGATGTGGATTCGAATCCACCGCGCTGTTGGCCTTAGCAAACAAGACAAGCGCGGCAGCCAGGGAGGCGGAAGTGATCCATACATTAATCTCTCATTTTCCAAATATGGCAAGCCCATGTATTGTACTCGTGTCATCACTGATGATCTTAATCCTATGTGGGAGGAGACGGCAGCTCTTTTGGTATCCCCGGAATATATCAAAGCCGACGAGCAGCTCAGCGTCGAACTCTGGGATTCTGATCGCCATTCGGCTGATGATATCGTGGGCAAGGTGGAGCTATCTATGCAAAGGATGATCCAGCACCCTGGGAAGATGTATCCTCAAATTTCAAAACTTGCTGGAATGGACGATGGGAGCGAGATGCCGGGAGAGCTTCACTGGGAGGTTGGGTATTTCGGCAAACCGAAGTTCCGTCCCGCTCTGAGAACAGATGGCAAAGACAAGAAGCTTCCGGAAACATTGAAGAATGACCCTTCTCTGCAGGACGAGAAAGGCACACTTGACAACGATGAAGCCGATGCGGTTGCGCATACACCACCAGACCCACTTTGGCCCAGTGGCGTTTGTTCAATCATCGTCCACCAGATCGTCAATCTTGAGTTAGAAAATATTAAAGGGAGTGAAGGCAACCGAAAGGGAAGAGAATTCGAGCCGGCCAAGCCCTACGGAGAATCAACAGAGGAAGAAAGCAAGAACCTGCCAACAAGTTACTGCACGATACTACTCAACGATAAATTGGTAAGCTTCACATTACACCTTTGCATTATTGTAATGTCGCACTGACAGTGCAAAGGTCTACCGTACAAGAGCGAAAGCGGTCAGTAGCAAGCCGATATTCAACGCTGGGACTGAGCAATTCATACGCGACTGGCGAAGCGCTATCATCACAGTCGGTGTTCGTGATCAGCGTTATCGCCAGCATGATCCGATTCTAGGAGTTGTTCCATTGAAGCTTTCCGACATCTTGGAGACCTCTTCGCAGGTTACTCGGTGGTATCCTCTTGACGGCGGAATTGGCTTCGGACGAATCCGTATCTCTTTGCTTTTCCGGAGTGTCGAACTGAGGCTCCCACCTAATATGCTGGGGTGGGATATAGGTACTTTTGAGTTCACCTCAGATCGCGTTTTGGCAACAGGTTCCGGCGTGAAAAGCAATACGAAACTTAAATTGCGTACGGGCGGCTCTGTTGGAAGTATTCCGCGTTTACAATGCCACAAAACAGATGAAGGTGACGGTGTGTACTGGGACCTCACAGCTAAAGACGGCAAACACAATGTGCGACTGCCCGTCAAATATCGATATCGATCACCCATCGTTTTTGAGCTCCACGTGCCTGGAAAGCGTGGCGCAGCTGCATATGCTCTGATGTGGCTTCAACATTTGACAGACAACGAACCGTGTGACATTGACATCCCAATCTGGACAACGAAGAACCCGAACAGACTGACACAAAACTATGTGACTGAGAGGAATTGGAAGGCAAAAGAGGTGCCTGGTCTAGAAGACCTTAAAGAAGTTGGGCGTCTCCAGTTTCGCTGCCGATTCAAGGCTGGCACCGATGAATCTCACCGGGATTTCGTGGTTGACAATGACTCGCGTGAGACGTACGAGACTTGGGAAGCATGCCTAGCAGAAGGTGTCCGTGAGCGGCAAGTTACACCAGAGATCCCATCCAGATTGCAAGACTTACACGAGAACTCTCTCACTGAGGGGAGAGACGTATTGAAAGAAGCACCTGAAGAGGAGCGGAAGAAGTGGTTAAGTAAGACTGGTGAAGACTGGTCCGGGGCATTTGGAGACGACCCGAAAGCCTATACGGACGGCAAGGGCCGGAAAATCGCGGAGCCTGGCAAAGATCGGCCGCCGCACGATCCAGTCAACCCTTCGAGCGACGAGGAACATGAGGGTGGATATGAGGACAGTGATTCTGATTCGGATCTGGGACTCACTGATGCCACGAACAAGGATTCAACAGACAATGGCTCCATGCGACCTAAGCAAAGCATGGATACCAACGGCTCCGTCATGACCAACGGGTCGCCAACATCGCCACGTAGCGACAAATCCATATCCAAAACAAGCACCGCGGATACTAACAAGCAGAATAAGAGAACAGAGCAGCGAAAGCAAAGGGGGCTGATGCAGTGGAAGCCAGCCAGAAACGCACTCTTCGCGAAAGATGAGGCCAAGTTCGCGATCAAGAAAGTGAGTCGTCGATTCACCGGCGGCCTGGAAGGCAGGCAGCCGGGAGTAGAGACCGAGACTGGGAGCTAGTTCGAGGTTTAAGCTCGTGCGTGTAATATTGGTGTCACGGCAGGGAGGCTGATGGATGGATCTGGTATCATACGACAAGGTTCCTCAGGACCCCTGGGCTTGCATAACTGGGACAAAGTCTGTACGTTAGAAAGGCTAATATATGAAATTCTGTATTATCGACTCAAAGAATCTTGTTCGACTATGTGTAGGCAGGGCGTGGAACTAGGCGTGTTCCTTCATCTTACCTTAGTTATTCCACGATCTCATCGGCCTACCGTCTCTTAGCTGACGATGTCTCTTGTGTGAAGTTCTCCAGCATGACGCGGAACCGGGTCTTGGTGGGGCACCGGGGCGTTGCGGAGACTCCGAGAACCGGGCTTAACGTCGTTCGCTAAGTCAACGATCTTACCCTTATTGCTCATTGCGAAGATGTCAACGCAGCAGTTGTTACCAGAAGAGGGCATGGGGCTTAGCGAAATGTCTAGGAGCTTTGGGATGGTCTTGAGTGCAAACTTGCGAACCACATCAAGCTTGACCTTAACCTCCATCTATACCTGTCGCACAAGCAATTAATCCTTGATCACGGCTCGATACTTTTCTGTATGCCCCCTGAGACCATGATTGGCATTCTTACCTTTCCTGCTATCATGACTGTACCTTGTAGTGACCACTGAACTTTTGCACAAGCCACAACGCCACTCCAACGCTCTTGCGAAGAATTTGCGGTACACGTAGCCCTTTCCTAAAGCTTGCATAGGATCATGTCTCCATGCCGCTTTTAGGCTCTCGCGCATTCTTGCCTGGAAGGATCTGTTTGCGAATCAGGATCCACAGCAACATCTCGCTAGCGTAAGCATCACGTCCGGTCCTTTCTCTTCTACTACACTAAAGCTCATAGCTTAGTAAAAACCTCACCCAAACTTATAACAGTCGTCTGATCCCTGGGAATCCACGAAACAGGGAATGCTAGCACCATTTGAACCGTTCGGACGAAAAATCGACCACCAACGATGACATAACTCAAAGAATTCCGCCCTCATTTGTATCCTTTAGCTTTGCGGATTAGAAATTCAGTGTAGTCTTTGTGCTTTCGGACGAAATTATGCGTACGGCGCCGTCAAACAACCGTCGTTTGGACTGCCCATATAAATCGACGGCGTTCACATTTCAAGGGACCAATATTGGCATTTAAATTCCGTTGTCATCGTTGACGAAGCTTCTCTCTTGCAATCTGTGCTAAATTCAACAGATTAATCTACCTTGCATTATATTCGCCTTCTAATTGATTCTCAATCCACCACCTTTCCCAACCAAGATGGTTTCCTGGGCGATTGTCGGTGCCACCCGTGGCATTGGGGTGAGCGACATGTCCTGGATGGATTGAGACCCATCACAGAGGTTCATGATCTTCGCTAACCGTGTCTGGTGTTTGGTCCTCAGTTTGAATTTGTTAGGCAACTAGTACGCGTCCAAAAGATTTCACTAAAGTGGATTTACCATGTCAGACATCTAAGTACCAATGACTAGTCCGAAGACCCGCGAAACACGGTGCTTGCTCTGATCCGGAGCCAAAAGACTGCGGGCCCCTTGAACGAGATGGCTACGTCGCGTAAAAATGTCCACGTTATCGAGACAGACATCAGTAGCCCCAAGCGGCTCACGGAGACCGTTGAGAAAGCCGGCAGCGTCACGGGCGGCAAGCTGGACGTGTTGATTTATAATGCCTACTCGCAGGGCACTGAAGCGATGCCGCTTCCACCGTCTGCATTGTACGTTATCCCTTTCCGTTCCAAGTTGAGAATGAATTCAGAACGGAAAAGGCCTGACAAAGTTTCCAGTACTGGGAAGGAAGAAGCTTTGGAACAGGAGATCTTCGAACCGGTGAGAAGAAAATGCTTTTGGAAGACCTTATCTCCATTGCTTCTGACACTTCATTCGATTTGATGTTTAGCTTAAAGTGAACCTATTGCAGCAAATATTCACTGTCAATGCCTTCCTCCCTCTGATCCGCCAGGGAGAGTTGAAGAAGATTATCTACATCACGTCTGGTATCGGCGACATCAATGTGACTCGCGTTTGCGAAATGCCGAGCTTCCTTGGTTACTCAGTTGGCAAGGCTTCGGGCAATATCATGATGGCCAAATACGCCGTGGAGCTGAAACAGGAAGGCATCAAAACTATGTCGATAAGTCCTGGTTGGGTCGAGACCGATGCCGGTAAGCGAACATCCCCAAACTTTAGTGAAAGTCCAAACTGACGGGATGGATGAATAACAGCAAAGGGAGTGAACAACACGCCTGAAGCCTTCCAGTGGATGCTGAGCGCCTTCCAGAAGTACGATTCCAAGGTCACGGGCATGATCTCAACTGAAGAGTCAGTGCGCGATCAGCTTGCCGTCATCGACAGCTTGGATGCTAGCAAGAGTGGCCTCTTTGTGTCTCATCATGGCAATGAGGACTGGTTTTAGACAATGTCTCTGCCTGTCGCCTGGGTTGTAGTGCCAATCGGCGGTTAGCTCTTGAATAAACAAGATGACCTTCCTTGAGTTCTTGCCCCTCTAGTCAATAATTGCATCATGAAAGCAGCGCTAGAGAAAAAAAAACAGGCAGTGTTCCATTTGACATCATTCACTTCTTGTGATGGCACACTCAGACCCGCCCAGATAGGCACCAGAGACCTCGGAAGGGCTCTAATCTATCTGACTATCTTTGAGGCGTAATCGGAAGGATTGCAATTACAATCATCTTGGGAAAAGGAAACACTGCCCCGGGATGTCTGCTCGCCGACGTCAATGAGCTCTAGATTTGGCTCGAAACACGCTGCTTTAAGAAGATTTGAGAGCGTCCCCGCTCTTTCAAATTAAGCATGCCGCTTTAAGACGATCTTAACAGTACATTCTATTGGGCAATGTTGGTCGCGAATCAAGCTTTCAAGGAACCACATTCGAGCTCAGAAGATCTCACTGCGCGGATTTCATGATTTCCGGTGGATTGCCAGGGCTTCTCATCTCGATGCTCGCACGAAGTTGCCTCTGTTGTGTCAGGCGCAGATACGAATACTCATGTTTTGTTGATTGGAACTAGCTGCTGTATTGAGATTAGGATTAGGTGTATAAATACAAAGGGGGTATTTCCGGAATGATTGGACACGTCGCCATAAAGAGAACCATCTCCGCAAAAGGATAAGGGATGCAAAACCAAGACAATGCGTGAACATCGAACAAGAATCAGTTTTGGTCCATACTCTCAGGTGCAGACACCTCCACAACCACCTTTCCCTGCGCATTCCTGCTCTGCAATCGTTCGTACCCCTGTTAAAATGGTCAGCATCGCAGCCTCGGACGGATCAAGTCAGTGGGAAAAATGAAAAACCAAACATACCGCGAGTACATCCTCCATCTTGAACACAGAGTCTATAAACACCTTCAGGTGACCGTTTTGGGCGCTCTCGGCCAATTTCTTCACCCCGTCTGCGGTAATAGAGCCGCCAAACATGGCAAATTTTCTTGGTATGCCACCGAGGGTGCTCGGCGTGTAGGAGTTCCTCACCCAGCGCCATAGTGATTGGCGAACGCTTTTGTCCGCCAAAGTTCCAACATTGACGTAGATGCCGTTTGGCTTGAGATATGCTGGACACTGGACATATAGATCCTGTGAGCCCACTGTATCCAAGATGCTGTCAAAGGGGTGGTCTCCGTAATTTTTTCTGATGTGGGTGGGCAGCGGGTCATTTGCAACATAATCGATGATCTACGGAGAGGTGAGTGTTCAGAAACAATGGTATGAGGACACCCAGCGTCTGCCATCACTTACCTCATCAGCTCCAGCAGCACGCACCATCTCAAAATTTCGCTTCGAACAGGTGGCTGTAACTTTTGCCCCTCTGGATTTTGCGAGTTGCGTTGCCACGATGCCCACCCCTCCACTGGCTCCGTGGATCAGTATGCGATGACCATTAGCGACAACGGCCGTCTCTACCATTTTTAGAGCTGTCTGTGCTAAACCTCCCAGGGCGGCAGCCTCTTCAAGACGCATATTTGAAGGTACAATTTGGACGAGGTCTGAAGGTACGAGAATGTATTCTGCCAACGCCCCAGCCCCTGAAATTAAGCCTGAAGCTGGATTGACTGTCCCAAATACTCTCGTGCCAGGAAGGAAAAGCGCACTGGCCGAAGGACCCGCGAGCGCAACACAGCCAGAAAAATCCATCTCCGGAATTGCGTTCCTCCGCAAAAGGGAAGGAATGTCCCGCATCAGATTCACACCAGCTGAACTCAAGCCGACGTAAGACACATTGATTAGGAGTTGAGACCCGTTTGGAGGCCGTGGAACTGGACGCGTGGGGTTCAATGAGAGTATGTGACCAGGAGCGCCGCTGGTACTGAAGTTCCAGGCGCGCATAGTCGTAGGGAGAGTTGATATGGCCATTGGTATTTGTCGCCGGAATGGTAGACAATTAAAGATATGGACTCGGTTCTACTGTCTTAGAAGGAAGTGAGCAGTATATATGAACCTCTGCACCACAGAATAGCGCTGCTCTCGGTGTTTAAGGAGTTTGCACATCATCGTGAGAGTAAAGCCTCCAAATGAGAGGTGTGCTAGAACGGTTTGGTGGCTTGCATAGCTCCGAGGCTGATTGGACCCCAAACATAAGCATTAATGTCAGCGAGAAAGGCGAAGAACAGTGCAGCCGAACGAGCGCCTTCTCTCCGACAGTTAGCCATGTGCCCTCAAGCGGAATATGTGAGATCTTCGAACGTGTGTTGGTGGATTGACAATAATCATGCTGACGCTTAATCCAAACCAAAGATGCGAGCCTTGAAGAATGCTTACTGTTGGCCTCAATTATCCTGGGCTTCCATGAAGATAGGAGGAAGCCAAAAAGCCATAATGAGGTAATCAGGAGCACCGGCTCGGTTTCCTTGGCGCCAATAAACAAGGCGTCCTGCTCGTTGATTGGATGAATCTTCCTCATGGGAAAGAATGTGCGAACCTCTCCCCTGTTACCCACCCACCTCTTTTTGTCCATTTCCAATCGTGGAATCATGGCATTACTCATCATCGATGATAAGCTTCGATCTTTTGCTCAATTTTTTCTGACCGTGACCGCCCATCACGCAGCCACTGCAAATCCCATTTCTATCAATGTCGCGGAGAGCGGTGAAACGACTTTTCGATCACATCGACCACTCACCGGGGGGCTTTCATGCCGTGCATAGCTTGTAAAAGGTCTTTGTGTTCTGCTTCACACGTGCAGCGGTCGACGTCATTTCAACAAGCACGAGACCATTTGGCATGCTGACGTTGTGACCCCCACCTTTGCGTCCTTCTGCCCTCTCGAACACGCGAGGGGTTTCCCCAGGCGATATCAACTCGCTGAAATTGGAGCGCTGCCAATGAGCCGCGGCTGCTGGACATGTCGAGGTAAGGCTATACCTTACCAATTGGAGAATCATGCGTACTGAAGCGCCTCGTAGATCGAAAAGTCCGTTGTGACTTACGACTGCCAACATGTAGCAACTGTACCCAAGCTAAACGTCGATGTCTCGGCTATGGCTTTAGGTTGGCTTGGCCTCGCGCTGGCGACAAACGACGGACGGTAGTATACTCGCCATCTTCCATCAATGACGATGTGATTAAAGAGGGGCCCTTTAACACTCTCTTCCTCGTGAATACCTCGTCCGACGACGTTCGCCTTTGGTATGAACTATCTGGCTCTGACACTAGTCATGAGTTCTTCAAACCGCAGCACACTACATCGACGTTTGTACGGAGCTTCGACGATTACATTGCGACATACTTCGCCGCACGGGTTCTGCCAATGCCCAAGCCCGTTTCCTGGGACCTGATTGACGAATAAGGAACACCACTCTTGGATTACTGTTAGTATTTCTCTAGCCGATAGTTTGTTGAAGACTGAATTCTTCAAATGTAGACATCAAGTCAGGCTCACACTTGTTCGACTCTCTCCAAGGAGACGTCCTCGCACCCCTTTTGCTCAAGATCGCAATATCTGATACATCTGCCTCTTCCAAGGCCGTGTTGCATGCTATTCTCGCGCTTTCATGCTTACACTTGCATCGGGATGCCGAAGCTTCGGCTTACAGAGCCAGTGCTATTTCTCTGCTTTCTTCGTCCCTGAAGGCTGAATCCGAGGCCAAAGTTGCTTTTGAGAATATCGCAACCAGTATGCTGCTTTGTATGTTCGAGGTATGGATATCTACCATCGTGGTCGGTTTCGTTGAGCTGACTGGGGCCCTTTCAGATTTATCATGTGTCCGATACGTCCGCAAATTGGGCGCTGTACTTGTGTGGAGTCAAGAAGATAATTCTGCACGGTCTGGCTCAACGAAAGATTTATGACCAAGACTTCATTGCGCTAAAAGATTGGATTTATTTCTATGAAGTCTCAGCCAGATTTAGTCTCCTACACTGGGTTGGTCGGCCTGAAAGATTACCCATCTGCTATCAGCAGCCAACTTCCAAGTCGATCGAGATTGGTCTGGATCAATCACTACTGGTAATATTTGAACTTCTTTTGTTCGGTGACACCGCTAATTGAGCGCGTAATAGGATCTTTCTGTCGTCGGTTACTCAAGAACCCTTTTCGATTGCCTTTCCGCCATTATTGGCATTCTCCTTCCCTCAAAAATTGCACGCTGGACACCATCCGAGCATCAAAGGCAAATAAATGAGATAGAAGGAAGATTGCGCTCTTTCAAACAGGCCACATTCGGTCAAGATCGTGAATTTTCCGGCCAGAGACAACCTAAGCCTGTGACGATCGTTCACCTCTACCTACTTGCGGCATTGATATACCTCAACAGGACGGCAAACCATTATTCTGGTGGAGAGCTCTCGCACAGAAGATTAGTAGAGGAGGCGCTCTCACATCTAATCGAAGTCCAAGTGTGGGAGGCGCCTTGACCATCTTTCATCATCGGGTGTGAAGCGCAAACCGATTCTCAGCGGAGCAAGGTGCTCCGGCTGTCTCCAAAAACACGGCTCGATGGTTATTCAGATAATGCTACGTGGATACAACGAATGGTAGAAGCATCGTGGAACCAGGATGATCTTGATACGGAACAGAGCTTGAACTACGCCGATAAAATTTCGGCAGTGATCAGTGCCTCTCCATTTCTACCGGCATTTGCGTGAAATTCAACCGTCGGAAATGACGGTCATTTATTTCGCAACTTTCAACGCCAATGTGACATTCCAACGAATTTAGGTATAACGATTTTCCTCCCATCTCCAATTACAGTCAAAATCTAAAGAAATGCCGCATCGACTTGAGCTAAAAATGAAGAGAATAGATCACGTTGCAGAAGTTTCGCAGATTCCAATCATGCGATCTCGGCGTCTTCGATCCTCTTACGGCGCTTATCGCGAGCAGCTCGAGTGATTGTATCGCGATAGCTCTAACACGATTCTCAAACTGCAATCCTTCTATTGTACTATCGATGGCGCACTATGGCAATGACAGGTTGTCACGTCAAGTCCGTCTAGGCGAGGGTCAGTTTGTTCCCTGTCAATCCCGACCGAGTACTGAGCCAGATCTCGACAGCCACTTCCAACAGCATCTTCCCGCAAGTGATTGAAAGGCTACAGGAATGCCACCAATCGATGTGTCTGCCGCAAACACCGATAAGATCACAAAGCCTCGCCGTCCTGCAAAGGCATATTGTGTAGCACGTCCCCCACGATTGTCCTAAAAGATTACACATAGACAAAATGGTTCTACACGAATGCGAAAACACTCGCAGAAAATGATTGCAATCTCGGACGGCAATTGGGTCTTGGAACAGCAAAATAACAAAAAGTCGCACGGTTCTATTGGCGTACAGCCACAGCAAGCCAAGCGAATGTCATCATTTACGACGACATACTCAGGGCGGAGAAGAAGCACAATGGCAAATCGAGGAAGGGGGACAAGAAGCCCGTACCTGCATGCACCTTAGCAGAAGAGGCGTGGAAGTGGCTGCGATCAGACCAGAGCATTGGGAATACTGGATTGTCGTCGTGCTTTACAGTTTTGAGCACGGAGGAGCATCTGCTACAGTGTTGAGATTCTATTTGAATATAGGACAAGATCCGCAATGCGTGCGGTGGGGCATCAAGTATCTTGTTCGACTGTTTGTAGGTAGGGCGTATTCCTTCATCTTACCTTAGTCATTGCAGGACCTAGTCAGCCTGCATCTGGTCGCTGATGATGTCGCCTGTGTGAAGTTCTGCGTGACGCGGAACCGATCTTCCAGGTCTTGGCGCCACCGGGGCGTTGCGGAGACATCGAGGAGCTTGGGCCACCTTACTTTGCACTGCCTCAATTCTCGGCGACTAGCTGGCTTGGCATACGAACTGCTCGTCTCCGAGAGGAGCTCCCACCATCAAGAGCCAGATTTTTGCCTGCCCAACCTCCCACCCCCCCGGCCAGACATCATCAATTCAAGGAGGGGCAAATCAATTTGAATTCGGACCTTTCCATCTGCCTGGTCCCTATCCTCATCATTGAAATCTGCCGGCGCCAAGCCCAACATACCAGTCCGCATTCATATTCTGTATCCTTCCAACTTCCTCCTTCCCACCCTGCTTCACTCCGACCCCACCACAGCCTCCTAAATTCCAGTACCGTGGTTACTCGAAGACGCAAAGTCCGCCGTGCACTCGTTGTGCAATATACTCCTTCTGAATCATCTTTTAGTGCGACCAATGTGTGAGTCTTTGTCCTCCGGACCTCGTTCCACATACACATACATCTACACAACCCTTGGGTCTTTCCTGGAACGTATCCTTGCCTAGCACAACAAAGTGCCGACGAGGCTGACTTGACGGCTGAAATCGCCCAATCACCATCTAGCTGCTACAAACCTTCGCAAAAAGTTCAGTCGAACTGGCAGTAGTGGCCTGCTGTCCAGGATCAGCTCCCGGAATTCGACGATGGCGCCAGAGTCAAATGCTGGCGCCGAGCAAAGAGGAACCAGTACGTCGACCAATACCCCAGATACCGCACAGCGCGGCCGTCTGCTGCAACCAACCATCACCAGCCCTGGCTTGAAAAGCCAATTCCACCGCATTGGTTCGACTTCAAGGACGAGACATGCTACTAACGAGATGGCAGCCGAGAATGGCAGCGCCAACCCGACTGAGCAGACACCGTTGATGGGAAACAGCAATCTCAGAGGCCAAGATAAGGATCAGAGCCTGTTGGTGAGATGGCCAAAAGAAGTCTGGGGCAAAACTTGGACGATATTGAGTGACAACTTTGTCAATGTCCTGTTGGTGAGATGGTCAAAAGAAGTCTGGGGCAAAACCTGGACGATATTGAGTGACAACTTTGTCAATGTCCTGTTGGTGTTTGTGCCATTGGGGATCGTAGCAGGAGCGGTGGGTTGGGATCCGACAACGATCTTCATCCTCAATTTTTTCGCGATAGTGCCGCTTGCCTCGCTGCTTAGTTACGCAACTGAACAGCTGGCTGAGCCTTTGGGACAAACTCTTGGTGGATTGATGAATGCAACTTTTGGCAACGCCGTTGAATTGATTGTACATTTCCCATTTCCACTTTGTCAGATGCGATCGCTAATCAGATTCCTTTAGGTGAGTATCATAGCTCTCCGCAACGACGAGATCCGCATTGTCCAAGCCAGTATGCTCGGCAGCATCCTCTCCAACATCCTCCTCGTTCTCGGCTGTTGCTTCCTTGCCGGCGGAATGCGCCACAAAGAACAAACCTTCAATTCGACTGTCGCCTCGACAATGTCCTCTCTCATGGCCGTCGCAACCGCCTCGCTTATCATTCCCGCAACACTTTACGCTGCCTTGGGTAGCTCGACATCGACCGATGGTGAGACCAAAAAAGAAAACATCCTCATTCTCTCCCATGGCACAGCCATAATTCTACTCATTGTGTACTCAATGTACCTTATCTTCCAGCTGAAAACGCACAAGGAATTTTTCGACGCAGAGCAAGCCGCTGAGTCTGAGGGCGAGGGCGAGGGCGAGGAGAAAGAAGAACTGGTTCTCAACGTCTGGCAGGCAACCCTTATGCTCGTCCTCGTTACCGTACTCGTGTCCGTCTGCGCCGACTACCTCGTTGATAGCATTGGTGCAATCGTCACCAAGGCTCACCTCTCACGTACCTTCATTGGCTTGATCCTGATCCCCATAGTTGGGAACGCGGCGGAACACGTGACTGCCGTGGTGGTTGCGTGGAAGGATAAAATGGATCTTGCGATAGGGGTGGCTATTGGTTCTAGTCTCCAGATCGCGCTGTTCGTGACGCCTTTCCTAGTGATTTTAGGGTGGATCATGGATCGCGATATGACGCTGAGGTTCGAGACGTTCGAGACGGTGGCGTTCTTTGTCAGTAGCCTGGTGGTGACGCTGTTGATTCAGGATGGGAAGAGCAATTATTTGGAGGGGGTGATGAGTTTGGGGATGTGAGTGCCTCTTCTCCCGTCTCTTTTGCTCCTTTCGGGCCATTTGGGCTGAACCTAGTGTCGTGGTACTGGGAGTGAATGCTGATGACAACTTTTCAGGTACATCATAATCGCCCTGGCCTTCTTCGTCTATCCAGACGATGGCAATATCAGCGGCCTGGTTGACGGCGTGAAGGGGCTTTTTGTGGGCAAATAGGGCGGCTTTCTCCACTGTCGTTTGATTTACCTTTATTCGACAACGTTCGCTTCATGTCCTTATCTTTGGGCAATTCTCGCCTTCGCTTTGATGGATCGGGTCGACTATTTGGCGTTCGTCATTTATGGATCTACTTTGTCCGGGGTATTGGGGTTCTTCGAGTTTTTAAGGATTCGTACTTGGATACCCAGGCGTTTGTGCTGACCTTCACCTGTCTGGAGTGATTTGTGGAAAGGGGAGGGGGTCTCTTTGATTCACAACGGCCTTCTTCTTTTTGCTCTGCATTGATGGGCCATTGCCCTTGACTGGTCCAATTTGCCCTTTTATTGTTTTTGCACTGTTTTTGCCCCGTTGTCAAAAGCGTGACTTTTTAAATGGGGCATTGAGATTTGGTCGAGTGGAGACCATGCGCACTGCTCTGGTCGCTTGAAATATTGTCTATATCTACGATGCTTGCGATTGCGATTGCGCTTGAAGTCCCCTATGTTATCTATAGTTGCTTTACTGGTTTGAACAGAGTTGCGCTTTGAAAGGAGTGCAGTGCAGTGCGTATGTTAAGTTCAACACCTATTGAGCCCAGTCCCTTCCCCCCCTTTACGTATGCAACCGCAATACATACGTACGGAGGGTACGGTCTGTACGACAGCTCTCTCGTTAAAACGCCAACGCCAACGTAAGCTTCCCCCTTCCCCAACATGATCACGTCGATATGTTTCAAAGCTAAGAAAGGTCCTCTCACGTGGCGAAGAACATAAGGCGAAGAAAGGGAGAAATAAATCAAAAAAAAAAAAGGGAAAACGTAAACGTGACCGACCTTGTCCTTAGTCTTGGCGCTATTCTTGAGGTCGTTGCGAGGTTGCTGCGTGGACGCGGCTGAAGGGTCGCCAAGGCGGCCAATTGATTCACGTCGAGGCTAATTGGGTACAGTCTAAACGCTCAATTTTGAAACTAGGCAGCAACCTTTGGGTCTGACTTTCATCAGCTTGACGTTGCCCCTTTTATTACTTTCTTACTGACTTCGATAATTTTGATTCCTCTTCCCTTAAATCTCTCCTTTACAGACTATAGGAGCAAGCCTGAGATTTGACACCGTTCAATTAGACCCAATGGATAACTCGAACTTTGTGTATGATTCTTTAACGACTTGTAAAGATCATATACGTCTCCTTCGACTTTTACCTGGTAAATCAAGTACACCTATCTCCTGCGAACTCTATACCAAATCCCTGACGGACGTGCTGAGTTCCTATGACGCATTATCTTACGTCTGGGGCCCGGAAACTCCCTTGAGAAAAATAGTCGTTAATGAGAAACCATTCTGGATTCGTAAAAATTTGTGGAGGTTTCTCAATACAATCCGCACAAAGACTAAGGATGTCACGGTCTGGGCTGATGCTATTTGTATAGATCAATCTAATCTACTAGAACGGGCCCAACAAGTCAAAATAATGGGGGATATTTATCACAGCGCACGCAAAGTCCGTACCTGGCTCGGCGAAGACGCTGGTCAGATTGGCAGTATCATCCGCAGTTGGAATCAGGATCGTCTTTCCACGAAGTATTTGACCGTTGAGGATGAATTATTCCAAAAATTTTGCGGCCGTCTCGACGGTGGCAGGGAGTTTGTCAGTAATGCTCTTCAAAAGTTCCTTCTTAACGAATACTGGACAAGGACATGGATCATCCAGGAAATAATTCTCGGTGGTGACGTAGAAGTATGGTGTCGTTGGAAAAATGTAATAGGAGAATGGGAATGCGAAGTCATCCAATTGTCAGAGCTTGTGGAATTGTACGTAATTTTGGGGAAAAACTTTCAAGTTGCAGCTGAAGGGACCATTTCCGCCTCGATGAAGATCGTTGACTTGTTCTTCTGCCAGAAAGCACTAAACGAAGACGCTTTCTGCAATTGTCAGACTTCGAAGATCTTGGACCTCGGCAGCTTGCTCCTTCAATTCGGATCATCTCAATGTGCAGACGTGCGAGACCGTATATATTCACTGGCACCTCTAACGCTTAGGTGGAGAGCGGGCACCTGTATCGCCGACATGAAGGTCGCGCACAAAGGCACTGGAACTTTCAGTTACCACCACGCGATGTGCGCAACTATTGGCGACTATTCGATATCGTGTGAAGAGTTATTCCTTCGGGTTCTGAACATCGACAGACCCCATTTCGTGGCTGAATTGGCACAACCTCTCTGGAAAGCCCTCGAACTCAGCAAGATTTACTCTTCGGGAAAACCCGAGTTTGCGAATCACAGTTTCGCTGTTGAAGTTGCTCGCCACAAGAAGATTAGCAGTGTAAAGGATGGTTACGCCCTCATTGGAGGCGGCGTACACAAGGTAAAAGTGGGCGCTTGCAAAGGTTCTATAAGAGCTGGAGACATTCTCTTTACTTTCTCCCAGAACCCATCATTAGGGCATAAAGATCAGTCTTCCTCTGACGAAGGGAGAGACTCTGGCCTACAAATTGAAGTTTTCCTTGTAATGAGGTCGATTTTAATACAACGGGGAAAATATCATCTAGTCAGTGGAAGTAAAAGAAGTACTCGGGGGTTCAAAGCGGTCGGGATCGTAGTTGAAGGTAAAAACTTTCCATCAAAATTAACTGAACAGGGCATATGTGAGGCCCTTACTTCAGTATCAAAGTGTGCAGCCTACCTTTTCCGGGGCACAACACTGAATAAGGTTCCAAGACCTGGCTCGCCTCGGGATTATTACTTTTACGCCACGATCCCGCTTTCTGCAATGATTCTGCTAAATATCAGGCCATTAAATATTGGGCCATCGGTGAATTTGCTCTGGCAAATCAGAAGAAGGGCATTGATCAGCGCCAGAACCCGTGCACACTCGGATCACTACCACTGATTCTGTTTCGTTCCAAAGCCACATCGCTATCACCATCTCGGATGAGCTGGGCTGAAAATTGGAAGATTTTTTTCGCGCTTTTGAGCCTAAGCCGAGCTCGTTGATAACATCTCTCAAAAACAGCTCTGGCACCAGGTTGTACAAGAGACTTGTAGACGTGGCGAGCTAGATTTTGGACTCCAGCTTTATTTTTCATGTATCGACTCAACAAGGTGATGGTCGCAGTAAGTCAAGAATCGCTTCAACTTTTTCCGACCTTGGCGCTACGAAAAGTAGTATCGGTCGCCCTGATATACCTGTTATACTCTCCTATCACTATCTATCAAATGCCCTACAGACCTCAGTGTGAGTACCTGCAGGACTCCCGTCCACCGCTACTGCATCTGCGACAATTGCTAATATCATATCCGTCTAGGAGCGGTGTGGTACAATGAGTGCAAACGCTGGTTCCACAACGTGGCCTGCCCGGGCTGCCATTACCTGTGTCCCAACCGCGGGTGCAACAGTTGGATTCCGTACGACGGATTCGAACCGTGCAGCAATCGCGCACCGTTTGACTGTCCGCGGTGCAAAAGTAGGCATTCAAAAGCGGAACCTTGCCCGTACAGATGCCAGGCGGAATCTTCGTGGGAGTGCGCCTCCTGCCAAAATTACTATGCCTCCTTTCGCTCAGGGTGGATACGATAAGATG
The DNA here is from genome assembly GCA_021030945.1 of Pyrenula aspistea. Classification (NCBI taxonomy): domain Eukaryota; kingdom Fungi; phylum Ascomycota; class Eurotiomycetes; order Pyrenulales; family Pyrenulaceae; genus Pyrenula; species Pyrenula aspistea. Next base: position 72,387 of record JAGFML010000054.1, on the reverse strand, counting down.
AAGTCTAGCGGAAGAACTAGACATCTAGGAGAAGACGTATCTGGACTGAAATCTCATTCCTGTAAGCACTGCCAGGTGGCGCTCCGCATACCCTCACTGCTTCCACAAGCACCGTCGCGAATCAGTTTCCCGCAGACCATTAAAGAGGCCCGAGATGCATGCCTCGACGGGTATTCCATCTTTGAGGAGTTGCTTGCATATTATGACCGTCGAAGTGTATTCCACGTTCTCAAAACCCACTTGTTTCGACAATGCTATTGCTGCCATAATATCATTCAGGCCTTCCAACATGTTCTAAGAAGTCTGAGTTTCAGGCCATTTCAATTGCTGCTGATAGCACAACCCCATTGAACAAGAGGAAGACCTATGTTCATCTTCCGCGCATATTTAGACTGTGCAGACGGGAGAAAGGGTATTCGTTTTAATGCATACACATACACTGGTATGTGCAAAATTCCAATTCTTTGAATCGTGTCAAGGCTTACCCTCCCCAGGAGACAATGTGGCCTCCGTCTTGCCTTCAATCAACCTAGACGCTAGTTTTGACGAAACCATTGCGAGTGCGAACCGATGGCTGTCGTCATGTACTTGTGGCCGAGAAACATCAAAAAGATCAGCCCTGTTCAGACCCACACGGATTCTAGATCTCGGTGATGATCCACACCGCCAGCAAGTAACTGTGAGAAGATCAAAAGGCATACAAATCCCAGGATACGTCTGTCTTTCCTATTATTAAGGTGGTCTCCAGAAACTTTACTGTGAAACTAGTCGACTGAATGCGTCCGGAAGCTGGACGTTTCCTACAAGTAAAATCCTAGCAACATTCTGAGATATATTTGACGTTGCTCGAAGGCTAGGCTATCGATACGTATGGATCGATAGTATGTGCATCATCCAAAATGATAAGGACGATATCGAAAGGGAGATTTTACGGATGCCGTCTATATATATAAAATGGTGGAGGTTACAATCTGCGCTTCAATGGCGAAATCATGCCACGAAGGCTTCCTCCAGCCAAGGCCTGACTTTAGCCAATTTCGAATACCATTTGAGCTGTCCGAGCAGCTGCAAGGCACTGCTTACTTGGATAGCTTTCGATTTACCTATCCACCGGTCGTCGAGTCGCTGTCCACTCGCGGATTGGCGCTTCAGGAACGGCTACTCTCTCCGCGACTCTTGGAGTACGGCTGGCGGATGGCGCGATGGTCCTGTTCCTGCTGCGCCGGCTATAGCGGCCAAACTGGCCTCGCTTTGTTCGATAAGCGGTCCAGAGGAGGGTCCCGTACAGCCGATTATAGCCTCTTCTTGTACGTCAGTCCGTCCGCATTTCGATTATTCCCCCGCTCCGTAAAGGAGCCGTTAACAGGCTGGGGCAATATCGTGGCGGAGTACACGAGTCTCAAATTCTCAAGACACGAGGACCGCCTTGCAGCGATCGGCGGAATTGCACAGGAGCTGCAGCGGATCACAAGAGTGCCATACCTTGCAGGGCTCTGGGACTACGAGGGGCTCCCGGCGCTGCTACAGTGGAACGTCACCGTGACTGCGCTTGAGCTCCCGCACCGCCTAAAGTCGCTTCGAGCGCCATCGTGGTCATGGGCCGGCATCGATAGCCCTGTGACTGTCCACTACAGTGAAGAGACTGTGGATCGTTTTAGAATAATCGCCTCCGACGTCACCGGAGGCTTTTGCACAGCCGCCCAGGTATCGATTTCGATGGAAAGCCCGAAAAGGACTGGAAAATGGTGGACCGCTATCGAGGGACTCAGAATTGGTCTCGATCACGGCGTGATTGAAAGCGCCGAACCCTGGATCGAAAGCCCGATCATTTGGCCAGACTGCGCCGGCAAGATCATTCAGACTATAGATAACGATGTGAATACTTTGCCAGTTGAACTCACCTTCATAGCCATAGGGCGGGTGAACTTGAATCGCAGAATTCTCCGGGCCCTCGTCTTAAGAATCGACGAAACCGGGGAGAGCTACGCCCGAGTTGGTTCATTCCAGTGTCTCGATGAAAACGAGTTTGCAATCAACTCTTGGGAGGTTGGGACCGTAGTAGTACGATAACATTACAACACCGGTGTAGTGACCGGTTCAGAAGTAGAAGATATTCTCCCCTTCTGTCTAAGCGTCTCTAAATTTAAGTTGGGGAGCTAAGGCAGCGTGGATGGTCCTTCACCGTAGAAGACAAAGAGAGTTATGGTCTTTAAAGCTTACGACCCGGGACTCTAACATGTACCAATTGCAGTCATTCTCGCTTAGATCTTCTATCTTGATCGAAGGCAGAAGAGTAACGAATGTGATAATACAGAGGCTCGGAAGCTCTTAATGAACAATCTTGCATATAACACAAAAGGCCTGCGTACGGAGCAAATGAAGCCTTCCGAGAAAACCATAAACTTGTGAAGGGGGCCCACTTTCCCCCGAACGAGTGCGACCTGCCTCTTCCGAAGGATTCATTGTGATGTCCTGACAACATCTTCTCCGTGCCAGATTTATCTGCCAAAGTGGAGCTTGTGCGCTGAATGCGGGATACCCTGCTTACACAAGTATTTAAAGGGCACGTAAAGCAACTTCATTTGTTCTTGTATCTCCCCCTTGCAGCCTTTCTTTATCGCCTCACTTTCTTTCCCTCTGCAGCCTCCATTTTTTGCCTGGCTTGCTCTCTATTTGCAGCTTCCTCTTCTTGCTTCCGTTCCCATCTTTTGCGCTCTTCCTTTTCAGTTTCAGTTTCTTTCTTGATAGCCACTAATCTGCTCATCATTATATGCGCGGTGTCTGCAGGGATGGTTTCTGTGTTCAAGGCTAGCTTCTGGGATTCGAATCTGTCATTGAGTCAGATTAGTTACACGTGGTAGGTGAATTTGTAACGAACTGAAACAGGTGTACGGTCGACTTTGTCACACTTGACGGCACATTGAGGCTTCGTGCTTATCTGGGTACTTGTCATTTGAGGTCGAGAAACGCAGCCTGATACCCAGAGCTTAACCGACGCAGCCAAGCGGACTTGATTCATGCTGATTTTCTCCTGTATAGGCCAATGCCGATGGTCGAAGCGATCACCAAGGCTACCACCAAGGCTCACATCGTGGCTGATCATAGAAAGTGCTGTACGTCAGTTTTGATGGAGAAGCTGAGCTCGCACGATCTATAGCGTTTATTTCTGTGCTCTGTCAGATTATAGAATGGAAGGATACGCCAAGCTGGCGGGCTTTATGAGCGAGCATAGCGAATTGGCAATGGTCCTTCGCTTCGGTGACATCCATCTGCAAAATATTCTTTACTTGCAAGCCGAGATCTACGGCTTGAGAGAGGATCTTCGGAAAATGGAGATTTCAAACGCGGCTTCCTCCTCTGATGACGTCCAAAACTTTCCTCTAGACTGGTACACTTTAGCGCATACCGCCGACGATGGCATAGTGAACCGGCAATGGCAGACAGTGGAGCGGCTCCGAGAGTTACTAAAGGAATATGGCAGGTATTCGAATGTGAGATATTACCGCACGTTATTTACAGGTCTCCATCGTACTGACAACTTTGATGAGACATGGTAGTTCTGCAATTCCATCAGATGTCGGAGATGGCGAGCTCAAAAGCGAACAACCGCCAAACGTTACAGGAGTGGCTCCGCAGACCGAGCCTTGGTGCTATCTATTTCACTGGGCGCCATAGGAACATCTGGGCGCAAGGAACAGACCTCATGTCTGTCGGGAGGCAGCTGGATGTGCACCAACTTACGGACTGGATTGGGCACTGGCTGGTTCCAAAGTACCATGGCATATTAGGGAGACATTTTGTGAGTGCAACGAAGCTGTTATAGTTTTCCACTTGTGTCGAGGATGCTTACCGAGCTTCTGCTCAGAAAAAGCCCTTACCGCAATACGGTAGGGGCATCGTGGAATACCCCGACGCTGCTATTGCCAATGCAGTCAGTCTCTTTGGCACTTTACTCGCCTCTATACTTCCGGTGGTTGCTATTGTGGTGTTATACCTCGTGAGAGGCATGGGGGTACGTCTTACCTTGGTCGGGGTTTTTAGTGCTCTCTTTTCGACAAGTCTGTGGTTCTTCAACGAGGGGAAGGTCATTGAGATATTCGCAGCGACGTCGACGTATGTCTTCTCAGATTCGGGAGTGATTTGTGATTTCAAGCTGATGGTTGATAGATTTGCGGCTGTTCAAGTTGTCTTCATTGGAACGAATGACTGACATATTTTTCGGATCCCAATATGCAACATCATAGGCGAAAAGCGCAATCGCTACGGGCATGAAGACACGAAAAAACATTCTCAAGTGGTTGAACGGTATTGCCCCTGTGGATTCATTCCACATCCTCGCGAGACAAACACTAAAACACTATTCTACCGTCGCAGGTGGTCCGGATGCGTGACTACTTTCAATTACTTTGCCTTTCATGAATCATGCTCACCAGATCCCGGACTACACTCTCAAGCTAGACAAGACTGACATCACACTCAATCCCGACCCACTTCCTATCCTTCCTCAAATGGTTTTGCATGAATTCCGTAACGGTCCAAGGGCCCCAATGTGCGGCAGCGAGGTCGTGATCCGACTTTCTGCGAGATCACTCCGTAGTGTTCCACCCGCTCTACGTGCCTACTTGCACACCTCCCAGATATCTCATCTTCCATCACAAATCCCCTTCTTGAGACTTCAGCCCCCCCTCCCGCTTGGGACTACTTCTAACTACCTTCCCTCGAGAACCAAAAAACATGTCCTCCCTGTTCCAAATCTTCCCCCACCTCTCCCCCTTCCAACCCTCCCGGCCACTTACGTCCCCCCTCCCAAAAACCCCCATCCCCATTCCTATTCGGCGAGCTCGGCTTTAGCCGCTTATGCAAACTATCCACAGCTCTCTATTGACCAGACTTCCGACCGGCACAGTACAGCACAGCACAGCACCTCTGGAGTAGAGTGGAGTGGCTGTTTTCTCCGGGAAGTTCAGATATGTTACGTAGGCAGGTCGCGCGATGGAGTGTGTTAAGGGCGAGGGGGAGGTTTGGAGAGAGAGAGAGAGGAACGTGGGGATGTGTTGATTTGATTTACTCTAGTTCCTCGCCCGGGAGGGGAGGGAGGGGAAGAAACGGTGAGCTTTAAGCTTGAGATTGAGATTTAGCTTGATCGAGATGAAAAGGGAATATTATAACGTAAAACATTATATGGGTATGTGCGGCCTAAACAAAGCGGCAAAGAGAATTTAAAATTTTGATACAGATAGATCCGGGTTTAGACTCGAGGCCGATCGAGCGTATGGGTGGGTATATCGCTACGATGAGATAGTACAAATGTACCATGCACTTGCACGAGTAGTAGAGGTAAGATGAGGTAAGGTAAGGTAAGATAAGGCCAAGCCTCGTTGAGACGCAATGCTAGGGATCAGCAAGTACTATGTGCAGATACGCATACTACCAACGTAGAATTTTGAGAATGGCTAAAGGAATTCCGGCTAATTCAATCGAAGGGCTTCTGCTAGCTTTCCTGCTCTCAGCTGGGCATTTCTACCCTAAAAACCCTGTCGTGGGCCCAATCTAGTAGGGAAATTGAGGTCTCTAACCTCTAGCCGCCATCATGCGTCCTACTCTCAACCGCGCATCGCAAGTTAGCGGCAACTCGAGGATCTCGTTCTTCGACATCTGCTTATCAAGACTTGTTAGTACCATTGTCTCCCACACAGCGTGACCCAAAGGAGAAGAATACTCACATTCTGTGCGGCTTTCACGGCCCACCCGGCCACCCTCCTCCCCATCTCCTTCAGCGCAACCATCTGCTCCAGCTCCTCGATCCCTCCAGCCAGCAGATCTTGCTCCCGCTCTCTCCCCTGCTGCCCCTCTTTTGCCGACAGTCTCGCCTTCCTCCGCCGCTCAACTTCCGCAAGAGCTTTAAGGCAACGCACAAGCCTCTCTTGATCCTCCCCATCCTCTTTGACAAGCCCAGCATACTCCCCATACATCCCCCCACCCACCTCCCACTCCGCAACCGGAACCGCACCTTTCATCTTCTCCCCGTATCTCCCCACCACACCCCCAATCACCTTGACAACCTCTTCATCCCCTTCGACCACCGCCCGCGGGCCCACCCTCTTCACAAGACACTCATGCACGCTCTGCCACAGCTGCCCGCCGATGTAGAACACGAGCTCGCTGTCGCTCCGGCCAATGCTCCTCGCGTACTCGGCCTTGGCGGCGAGGATCCACGGGCCGGGGATGCGGAGGGTTTGGGTTAGTGTTTTCCAGGACGCGGCCGGGTCGACGCCTGTAGGCGGGGCACCAGAGGTTGGAGTGGGAAGTTGCGCGGCCCAGATACTCAGATGGTGTTTGATGGCGTGCTCACGTTGTGCGTGATCGGAGAGGTAGAGTAGCGGGAGCAGCGCGCCGACGAAATATCCCGCGGCAGCGAGCTGGAAGGAGAATTCGGCAGCGAGTTGGTCCGCGCGGGAGTCGTCGGTCTGGACGGTAGGCAAGTGCGCGGCAAGCGCGTGGTGAAGTTGGAAGACGAATCTCACATCGAATGGGGCGGCAAGCGGAGACAGAGCTTGAGGCAAGGTCGGAGTCGCGTCCGCGCCGAGCTTTTCGTGCCCTCCATTAGAGTATGCGTAGAGTTTGAGGATTGTCCAATATGGCGATTCAGTGCCCACGACGGTCCGTTGGTCTGCGTCTGGGACGGCTGATTCCTCGCCTGTCGAGAGCTTACGGGCGTAGTTGAGGATGGCAGCATCGATAGGATCGTCTTCAGAAATACCGTACCAGAGATATAGACCAAAGGCTTGCATCCAGTTCAAGTCGAAGCGTTCTGAAATTGAGAAGGTGGAGGCACGGTCTTCGGGTGCTGTGTTTGTGCGGCTCGTGTTTCCTTCAACGATCGTCGTATTGCCTGACAAGATGGTATACAGCGTCCGAACCGGATCAATCATCTCGGCGGTGATGCGCTGGTTGGTCCAGGCTTCGAGCTGCTCCCTCATAGAAGTCTTGAAGGCGGACGATGCCTTGCCGAGCTGTGCAACGAGTGTGGCGAGATGCAGGTCACGGCTCTGCATGAGTACGTTGCAAGCCCCTTTCACATCGTTGATAGTCAAGAGGTCAATAGCCCTCTCCTCCTTCTGATGCGGGCCTTTCCGCTCCAGCATCTTTCGCTCTTGAATAAGCAGCTTCCACAGCTCTGTAAATCGATCTTTCACAACGCGGTGACGGTACTGCTTGCGTTGTTCAGGCGTCAAACCTACGGTCCAATGGTCATCATAGTCATCGAAAAGGATGCGGGCAACGCCGTAGATGCGCGCGTCAAGTATTGGGGTGCTGGTTTTGGCCTGGGCCCGAAATTGCGCCATGTAGCTCATGAAGGGCAATTTCTTGAGCCGCGCGGTTGGTACACCATCTTTGAGGGTGATCTCGGTGTGTTGCCAGGATTCAAGGAATTGTTTATACTCCTATGCCATGTCAGTGCAGTGAATCGAACACCTGTCAGGTGGCATAGACATACGTCGTCGTCGCCATGTAGAGAAGCTTGGCCCATATTGCCTTCTGAGCCTGTCATAATGGACTTGTCCGACCAGTCCCAAGAGCCAGCACCATGAGATCTATATCCTTGGTCTAGAGCATGAAGGAGGCTATTGGTCGAGCTCCAACTCAATGTGTTCATCAAGTTCTTGTCTGAATCAGCCGGATTCACTTCTTCCGCACCGGCGTGGAAAGTCTTAGGACGTTTTGAATAAGGCCACTATTATGACAATTTGTTTAGCATTGGCTCACTATCTACCTATATACTGCAAGTCAAGAATCAAACGCTGGAAGGGATCAATCACACCTCAAATTCTTTACCCGCTACACTCTGCTTCTTCGTCGCCTGCCGCTGTTCCTTGTGCTTTCCAAAGAGAGAATTCATTACGTCGATGCTCGTACGAAACTCGGTGTTAACATTCTGTCCCTGCGTCCGTTCGAATTCTTGATCCACCAAGACCCTTCCTTGGGCCTCCCTAAGGGCCTCCCTGTCCTGCTTCCGAGGGCTGATCGTTCTTCGAAGTTGGTCTGCCCAGTCGCCGTCAAGGTCGAGAATGTGCCTTCCATCCGGGGCATCTAGCATGTAATTAGGTTTCGAAGGAGTGAGCTCCGCGGGGCGTGCCTCGGCGGGAAAGGACCCGGCCATACTCATAGCATCTTCAGAAGCAACAGAGCCGCTCTCGCTAGCCGCAGAGCCTTCACCTAAAAAAGACTCCTGCTGATGGTAATCAGATTGTCTTCCAAACGTTCCAGGTAGAGACTTCTTGTAACCAAAGGTGTCATCCTCGAGGCTCGACTCCGCCTGCTCGTCCACATCCATAGCAGAGTCCGCTGTACTAATACCAAGTGCCGAAGTATTTGGAGCAGAGCTCAGCGAGCTTTCTAGATCTTCATCGTCGTCATCGTATTCTAGATCGTAAGTTGTATAGTGGGGGACCGAGAATGTCCAGACGCCGGTCTGGTTGTCGTAGCTGATGAAATTGCACTGAGTTAATCGTTTCAGGCGACGAATGTGTCTCTCGTATCCAGGTCCGCTTGTGGCAGGGGATGGTTTATGCCGGTTTCGAGGCCACGAATTTTCCATACTGATTGTTGAAGGGACGTTGAGGCCCTTGCCTACCGGTGGCTTTGTAGACGAGTCTGGGTAAACGGTGATTGAGCGAATGTGAATAACGACGATCTTATTCCACAGGTCGTCAAGAGGCACCGAGGTCAGATCGACTTCTTGGTCGAACCGTATCTCTCCGCACCCCTGACGACCAATCCTGAATCCAGTAAAATGCTGAAGTTGCTCACGAGGCAGCTTGCGAAGCTCTTCTCGAGATGGAATCATATAATATTGGCCCTCTCTCTGGTCTGGTCCTGCAGGTGCATCTCTTGGCAGTCGCATCTTTGATGTAATCGAGTCTGGTTCGTGGTCTTCTGGGACAGCGGCTAATTCTTTTCCGCGATTCTGGTCAGTATTTCCGACGCCATTAATGCCATGGCGAGCGTCTGAATCTTCTGGGGTGGAGCTTTCAGTATCAGTGCGAACTAAGGCTCCTTCAGTGCCATTCAAGGTAGTATTATCTTCACCACCGGTAGTATCTCCAGCAAAGCTGACGCGTCGGTCCCTCGACACTGCTGTAGGAGCTGACCCTGATTCCACTGTCCCATTCACGGCACCACTAGTGATCCCGTTAACTGCTGGCGTGGGCGCAGGCAAAGCGCGCGGTGTCAGCAAACTCTCAGTCCGAAGATTACGGTCGATCGTCAATCGACGAATGCTTCCACTAGAATATCGCGAAGAACTTGGTGTGAAAGCGCCGGGAGCCAATACACTGTCACCATCGGCACTATACTGTTGTCGGAGGTTGCTTGCCGAAAAACTCTTACCCATTGATCTTCCAAAGCTGCCACCTGAGAACTGTTTTCCATACATGCTGCTTGTAAGAGAACCGCCTCCGGGAGTGCTAGAAGCGCTGGAAGGGCTGCCATACGTGGAGTAGCTGAAACCATAACCTGTGCGTTTCGGGGGCGTCATGAATTTCGAAGAAGCCAGGGGAGTGAATTTGAAAGCAGGTTGTGCTTGCCGCTCTTTTAAGCGTTGGCTGGCAGATAATGGGGTGACAAGCGGCCCAGAATTCTGAGTCGTTGCGGGAGGCAGACCACTCCAGATCGAAGACTGTCCATAGGGATTTCCGTCCAGTAGAGAGGAATGAAGGGGTCCTTGTGGTTGAGTACTTTGCTGATTCTGCGGAGTACCAAACAGACTGCTGCTGTTATTTTGAGAACCGAACAGAGAGTTGCCCTGTGGTTGGCTTTGCGTGTTGCCTCCAAAGAGCGATGCCCCGGGTTTCGGGGCTGACCCAAATAAAGATGAACCTCCCGAAGCATTGTTTGTGTTCCCAAAGAGACCCCCAGGTTGTTGATTATTATTTTGAGCGTTGCCGAAAAGACCGCCACCACCACCCTGATTTTGGTTTTGAGGGTTCCCAAATGACCCGAAACCTGAAGGTGCGTTCGAAGTATTACCACCAAATAGGCCTCCAGGCTTCTGAGCGTCATTTGTACTGGAGCCAAAGAGACCTTTTGATTGGTTAGCGTTATTATTGCCGAATAAACCACCAGCGTTCTGTTGCGTGGTGTTGGACGATCCGAATAGACCTCCGCCGCCAGGTTGGTTTGTTGTGTTATTTGAACCAAAGAGTCCACCTGATGGTTGACCAGCAGATGTATTCAGGCTTCCAAATAGTGCTCCTGGCTTGTTCTGCTGGTTTTGATTTTGCTGTCCGAAGCTTCCAAAGCCGCCGCCCGAACTTTGAGGATTGTTCTGTTGCCCAAACAAGCCGGTAGAGCCCGTCGAATTGTTTGTATTGTTGTTTGATCCAAAAAGCCCAGAGCTAGTATTGTTGGAGGGTTGGTTTTGGCCGAAAAGAGTCGAGCCGCTGGTGCTTGCATTGTTTGTGTTTCCAAATAATCCTCCGGGTTTCTGGGTGTTCTGGCCAAAAAGACCACCCGACGGGTTGTTGGAAGCGTTGTTATTGCCACCGAAACTACCAAAGCTGTTATTATTCGAGCCGCTTGTTCCGAAAAGCCCGCCAGAACTAGTCCCGGAAGACTGTTGACCAAACAAGCTACTACCGGCGGGTTTCTGTTGGCCAAACAGCCCACCTCCAGGATTCGACCCAAAACCTGTGCCGCTGGATGTAGAGGGTGGACCAAAACCGGTCGAGCCCGAATTACCGCTAAAGGCATTGTTGTTTTGCGCTCCGAAGGAAGTATTTGTGTTTGTCGAACCGAACCCACCAAAGCCAGAGCTTTGTCCAAAGCCGCCACCAGCGCTACCGTATCGGCGACCCTTATCGTAATCTGCAAGTCTCAACTCTTCTTGAGAATATTTCTGGTAAGAAGGCATCATTGTGATTGTCTGGAAATGGTTTGTAATGTTGGCTTGGTTACCGGTTTCTTTCTCGGTAAAAGCATTGAAGGGTACGTCTCCTGTCCCACTAGTTGGTGGGACATTACCTAGTGGGTTAGCACTTCCAAAGGCGCTAGAGCTGGATGCGCCAAATCCAGCACCGCTCCCGAAGGCAGAAGAAGTGTTTGTTGTAGTGCTTCCAAAGCTAGAAGGTTTGTTGCCAAAGAGTCCACCAGCCGTACTGGTGTTGGTACTCCCGAAGCCGCCGCCCGTGTTGGAGCCGCCAAAGCCTCCAAATCCTGAGCCTGAGGGAGCAGAGCTTGTTGCGGTGCTTCCGAAGATGGACCCGCCGGAGGTAGCACCGAAACCTGGCTTATTGCCAAACAATGAATTTCCAGTGTTCGAGTTGGAACCGAATCCACCTGTCGAAAGACCTGATCGTTAGCATTGTCATTTCCAAAACACACTTGCGACCACTATTGAACCATGAGAACGCAGCTCTCCGGATGGGCGAGTGTCAAACGTCTTAGAGAGAGAGTCTGCCAGAGTATAGGATCGAGCATAGTTTCCCGCATTTTCAGGACGTACCTCCGCTAGTCGCGGTGTTACCAAACCCTCCCCCGCCGCCTCCAAAGGGATTGCTTTGTGTTGTAGATGGGTTATTGCCGAAGAGACTGTTGCCTGTGCTTGAGGCTCCGAAACCTCCTGGACGATGCCAAAACGCAGTCAGAAAAGCGGTTACGATGACCCGGCAGTGCAAGATGACAACACCATCGCGCATGCTTCGTGGGGCTAGCAGGGTTAACTTACCTCCAGTATTCGCATTACTACTGCTCCCAAATCCTCCAAAGGTTGACCCGGAGCTCTGATTCTGGTTTTGGTTTGAACCAAAGCCTCCGAAACCACCACCGAATGACATTTTTGCCAGATGCTGATTCAAACTGCGAGCCGTACAAATTCGATGCCTTGGTGCGTTCCCTCAATAGGTGAGGAGGGGAGAGGTTCTTTATTGGGAAGGGTGACTGCGGGAGACGGCAGGTTGAACGCGGTCGGGACTTTAGTTGGGAGACGGCTCTGAACAGCGTAAAGAAGGAAAACGCGTAAAGATCCCACACGAAAAGGCGAAAACGCTATGCATTAAAAGAATAAAGAAGAGCAATGCGTCTTCAGAACGCTTAGAGTAGAAGTGAAGATTGGTATTGGTGGTGTAAGGTGGCAGTCGGAGCGACGCGCCAAAAAGTAGGGAGCTGAGCAGATTGGCGTGAAGTGATTTCGCGAGAAAATGGGCGGCCTTGGTATCACGTGACTCATCTCCCCTCGCACCGATTCTGCCTAGCCCGAAAAAGACTGCCTGCAGTCCGTCGATTGGGTACTATCTGCACTGCCAACGTTCTGCTACGGTCTAGATCTGATTTATCGGGCTTCTGCCGAAGACATTTGATAGATGCCTGATTGATTATACACGATCTTTGATCTGCTATAGAGGTAATACCTCATCAACGCCGATCGGAGCCCTCCACCACCGGAAATCACCCATCGGTCAAACACCGAGTGCGTACAGTCTACCAATCATTTCTTCTTGGACGCCTTGACCGTAGAGATAATCTTGTCCACCACACTGGGATCGCTCAGTGTCGAAGTATCACCCAGACTGTCTTCTTCGCCGCTCAATATCTTCCGTAGAATCCGCCTCATAATCTTCCCACTGCGAGTCTTCGGGAGGTCGTCTACGATGTAGACCGCCTTAGGTGCAGCAAACGGCCCGATCGATTTCCGGACCTGCAGGATCAGATCCTTTCGGATTTGCTCGTTTGACTCATTTCCGTCTTTGAGGGCGACAAAGGCGTTTACTGCCGAGCCTGTGAGCTCATCGCTGATGCCTACTACCGCTGCCTCGGCCACTGAATGGTGCTCAATCAAGGCGGCCTCTATTTCCGCAGTTGACAGACGGTGACCCGACACATTGACGACATCATCGACACGACCCCGAATCCAGTAATAACCCTCATGGTCTCTCCCAGCTCCATCGCCAGTAAACTATGAACATGTTAGTCCAATGACAGAATGGTCCTCACGAACTCACATAGTAGCCCTTGTAGACGTTCAAATAGGTGTCCATGTATCGTTTGTGTGCTCCCCACACAGTCCGAGCCATGCTTGGCCACGGCTTTTTGAAGGCGAGCACACCTTCGACATCATTTCCTTCAATTTCTTTCCCAGAAACAGGATCGATGATCGCGGGATCAATGCCAAAGAAAGGAAGCGAAGCGCTGCCTGGTTTTGTCGGTGTAATCCCCCCCAATGGGGTGATGACATGGGAACCGGTCTCTGTTTGCCAATATGTGTCGACGACATGAGCCTCTTCTTTGCCCACACTCTCAAAGTACCATTTCCAAACTTCGGCTGCAATGGGCTCACCAACCGAACCCAAGACTCTTAACTTCTTCATCTGATGATGGATGTGGTCATCGCCAGCACGTTTGAGAAGCCGAAGTGCGGTAGGTGCAACATAGAACTGTGAAACATCGTGCTTCTCAATGACATCCCAATACCGAGAGAAATTTGGGTAAGCTGGCGTGCCTTCGAAGACCACAGTAGCAACACCGAGGAGTAGAGGAGCGTACACAACATATGTATGACCTGTGATCCAGCCAACATCACCACCACAGAAGAAACGATCATCGTCATGAATGTCGAACACATATCTCCCCGTCGCAGCCGCTCCCACCAAGTACCCGGCAGTAGTGTGCATTACGCCCTTCGGTTTTCCAGTTGACCCTGACGTGTAGAGCAAGAACAGTGGGTCTTCAGCATTCATTGACTCTGGTGCGATGTAACTCGGATACTTCTCAACCTCTTCATGCCACCAAAAGTCTCTACCCTTGGTCCACGGGACGTCTGCGCCGGTTCGCTTGTACACAAGACATGCTGTAACGTCAGGACACTTCTTCAAAGCCTCGTCTACAATCTTCTTCGTCCCGATTAGCTTGCCACCGCGTTTTCCTTCATCAGTAGTAATCACAATCTTCGACTGCGCATCCAGAACACGGTCTTTGAGGGAATCAGAGGAGAAACCAGCAAAGACAACAGAGTGCACAGCCCCGATCCGTGTACAGGCCATAAATGCAATGACGGCCTCTGGGATCATGGGAAGGTAGATGGCAACGGTGTCACCTTTCTTAACGCCCAACTGCTTGAGAACATAAGCCGTTCGAGACACTTCGCGCAGAAGCTCGCCATAAGTGATTGTTCGGCCTTCGTTAGGCTCGTCAGCCTCGTAGATGATGGCGGGCTTATTTGGGTTCTTGAATGCGTGCCTATCGACACAGTTGTAGGAAGCGTTGAGACGACCCTCAAGGAACCAGGAGACATCTCCATTGGCCAGACTCCCACTCCTCACGGTGTGAAAGTCCGTCTCGAAGGTGAGCAGGTCGCGGGCCATCTTGCCCCAGAACTTGTCCGGGTCCTCGATGGATTCCTTCCATAGCGCCTTGTATTCTTCGAGGTCCTTGAGATACGGTTTACTTGAGCTCTTGTTGAAAAATGCTTTCGGGACACTGGAAGCTCGTCAGTGGGGTTTCCCCGCATCGGGGTTCTCTGAAGACCAGCCGCATACTGAAAGGTGTCGACCTGATGTGCTTCGGCCTGGCGGTTGTGAGCAATTCTGAAATAACATCGAGTAGAGTAAACATACCACAACGGGCGCACTGGGAGGCTGAGTGGTTCCTTCAGACATTGCGCACGGTCGAAGGCAGTGAGGCGAACGGTCCACAAACGGTCGTGTGCACAGACGAGGCTAGGTTGTTTCCGAGGACCAGAGGGAGAGCTGGAGATTAAATAGGAAGAGACGGGAGGACCATGGGTCAGTCTCGAACTTCTGGTAGCGGAGTTCCTAACCGATAGTGAATCTCATGTACCTCGCAGACCCGGGAGAAGGGCATGGCATTGTGCAGACGCGGTGACAGGGGAGCTGGAGCGGTATCCATTGGTGCACGCGAGAGCTGGGCCAAGGCTGCTGCAGCGACGCCGATGCGGGGCAAGCAAGCTCCGTCTGCCCGCGGGGATGAAGCATCCTCCTTGCTCTCTTCTGGGCGTCATCTCCGTAAATCCTTTACAGATCGGGACGCAAGTGGCACACAGCCGATTTACTTTAGGCTAGATACTGGGGATGACAGACCACAGGACTGGGCCGGATAGCCAAGAGTTCGGTCCTGGGATCATACTCCAGCTTTCTTTTGGGAGCGGCACACGCATCACTCTCTCAGAAGGCCTAGAAGAGCCATGGGAAGCTCTTGGCGTCTGACGCCCAGAGTTTTCGTGAGGAATGAATCTAGAGAGCAAATTTTGCTGCGATCGCCGCGGAAATGAACGGAACTTGTTCAACAGACACGTTCAGCGTGATCCTCTTCAAGTAGGAGCACAAGCACATCAGAGCATGAAATGTGTGACACGGAGCCGAGGATGTGGCCATCCCACTTGCAATCTCTTTTTATGGGGAGTATCTTAAGAGTCCCAGCAGTACATCGTCACACAATGTGCGATGTTAGACGATCTCAACTCCGCTCAACCATTGTCCCACGCCGAGTATGAACACTGCAACACATGCATCTCTCCATACATCTCTCAAGATCTGAAACCACCCCAGGAGGCCCTGGCCGTGTCCTGCCCCCATCTGCATCGTTTTACCCCCCTCAACCAAGAGCTCGCCGGTGATGAATATGAGAAATGGATTTTGCACGGTAGCTGGCGGAGGAGGGTTCTTGCCCCATCTTGTAGCTGAAGATTGCACAGCAAAGAGCATGTAGAATCCTGCCACAAAAGAGAACAGTATGTGTACCACTCTCCAGATTGCCTCCTGTTTTCTCGCTTGTGGCGTTGGCGGAGGTCGTCCAAAGAACATGTCTGTGAAAGTTTTGGTCGCGAACGAAGGGAGTCCGGTCATCTGGGACAAATCTTCTGCTGAGATTGGGGGAACTCCAGGCTGTGTAGCATCAGAGCCTCCAGGTGGGCCAAGGAAACTCTGAAGGAAGCGCATAGTAGGGTCATCTGGCGGAGATTGGTCTTGTCCGCCTGAAGGGTCTGATCTCATCATCCTTCGTAGAAACTCTTCTTGCGCCTGTACTTGTGTCGGGTCTGCATCTTGTGAGAGCGAGGGTTGTGGAGGAGGGGTCTGAGCCGGCTGAGGCGTCGCGTGCTGAGCTGGTTGAGGAGAAGGAGAAGGCGATGCATTACGAGCTTTGTGTAGGTGTTAGCGACCCTGAGCTTGTCATTGACATTTTCGTACTCTCTAATCATACCTGTGTCTGCCTGTCGACCACTGGAGTTCAAAATCTTATCAAGTCTAGCAGATCCGCCCTCCTTGATTTTCGCTTCTCGTCGTTCCCGACGTAGTCGAGCCTGCTTCTGAGCTGGAGACTCTTGTGTCGTGTCCATGACTACAAGGCCAGATATCAAAAGACGGTAGAGAAGTTGAGCTTTCAGCGATCCAGCTTCATGTGGAGGTTGATGGTGTGTTCAGAAAGTCGAGAGTTCTGAGGCACAGAGTACAGCATGAGGAACAGGCTGCCTCTTAAATAGGCTTAGCGCACCGCCGGTTAGTACTGCTCGCGGTCTTGAGAGCTGTCCGGAATCAATCTCAATTCGTGCAGTCTTGTGTAAGTAGAGCGAATTACCCCGCTGGGAGGGAAACAAAACATAGCACGTGTCGTGCGTATCTGAAAATGTCTTCAAGACAAACTTTCGTCCGACGATCGGGGCATCACATGAAGAAGCAAAGCGCTCCGATTATTGACACCGAGGAGCTTTGGCATTAGTGACTACCTTTTGACGCACGATCCAGAACGGGATAGACGCGATATCTACGATGCAAGATCTTTAGTCTACTTAATTCAGCCTGGTAGTTTTAGAATTACATGACAAAGATCTTATATGACTATTGTTGGAAAAAATGCAAGCTGAGGAATTCTCAACGACTAAGAGCGAAAATGCGGGAAAGGAACAAAACAGCACAATCCAAATAGGTAATTCTGATGGTGGCGGACGGACAGGACAAAATCACCATTTGCCTCTATGCCCAGAATGTGACGACATGATAATTCAGCGGCGCCGTAGGTTTAGTTTCCGGCGATTTTTGGATCTGGAGGCTTCACAGAAAATATCCTCTGTCTGTTCGTTATGCTATCGTGGAGCACTTTATCCGACTCCTAAGCACAAATGGAAAGATATAGAAGTATTGCTTTGGTTTGAACACGAGAGTCCTTATGTAAGTCTTTGGTGCCATCCATCCTTGACTTCCGAATTGAGAAAAATTTCACTTATCCTTGGGGTTCTTTGCGGCCTGCGAATGTTTTCCCACAACACTTCGCATCAGATGATTGCATGTCCCTGATTCGAAGCTTGCTCCACGAATGCGAGGACAAACATTCTCATCCGATGTGTCGAAAACCTGCAGCATCATCTCTCCCAACAAGGATTTTAGATTTGGGAGACGATTTCGAAGTTGCAAGGTTGATAGAGTCAAGAGGAATAATCGGGAAATATATCGCACTTTCTCACTGCTGGGGCCAAACACAGCATTTTGTGACGACTCGAAGCAATATCAAAACTTTGATGTGGGGAACCAGTATTGCGGATCTACCACCGACCTTTCGCGATGCTTTCACTATTTCGAGATGTCTCAAAGTCCGCTATCTCTGGATTGATGCTTTATGTAAGAGTATCATGATTGTTTAATAAGGAACTCGCTGATTCTCAGAAGGCATTATACAGGACGACCCGTCAGACTGGGAAATTGAATCTGCTAGAATGTGTACTGTCTACTCGGATGCGTACTGCGTCTTAGCAGCCTCGGTCAGTGCCTCTGACGCCGATGGATTTCTACAAGAACGCCCACGACCATACGTAGGGAAATTGCTTAGCTCAAATCCGGGAGATCAATCCATTCTCGATATTCGAGCGCAGTGGACAATGCACTGGCCGTACGAGTCAGAGCGTGCCACACGGCCGATGGGCTCTGGAGGACCTCTGGCGCATCGGGCTTGGGCTCTTCAAGAAGAAAAACTTTCACGACGATTCCTTGCGTTCGAGACTGGAGAGATCCGTTGGGAATGTGCAACAGTAGATACATGCGAGTGCTCTCTGGCATCTGGTGGACGTTCTAGACGAAGGCCGCAATCGCTCTCCAGGTCAGTCAAATCCCACGATATCACTAAAGAAACAGACGCAAGCACCGCATCCGCAAGCACCACGTTAGAGGATTCTCCGCTAGAACAAATTCCTTCTATCAAGGTCCCTAGGTACATAAAGCCATTTACAAGCAGAATGAGCCGTGAACAGCTATATACGTGCTGGTCATCATTGTGTATGGAATATTCTGAACGGGAATTAACTATACCTGCAGACAAATTGCCAGCATTATCCGGCCTAGCAGACAGGTTTCGAGCAGTCCTTGACGAGGAGTATCTTGCGGGGTCATGGCTGAATTACTTACCGCAAGGCGTTTTGTGGCATTCGAGCTCTTCAATCGACTTTCCGAGTTCTGTATGTATTCCTAGAACTAAGCTTCCTCCGTGTTGGCGGGCTCCGAGCTGGAGTTGGCGAGTATTGACGGGCCAATCAATTTTCCTCTGGAGTATACAGAGAACGGCTATTTCCGATCGTATATCGTCCTAAAGGAAGGGCAGACAATCAAGGAGGGACTAAGCACTACCGGCCGTGTGAAAGACGGGTTCCTGAGAGTAGAAGGTCAACTTCTTCAGACAGCCCTCGAAGCGGACATCAATTCCTTGCTCATTGATTTAATCAGATTCAACACCGATAACAATATTCTTACTCTGCAATTGGGCTTCCTGCAGAATTGGGTTGGAGTTTATCTCGATGTGCCTTTGCAAGCGCCGAACCTGGACAGCAATGGTCCTTCTATAGCAACAGCCAGCCAGCAGTTGAGCCACAGGGTAATATCACCCTCAACTTTGCGTTCGCCAATCACATGTCTTTTCATCGGAGAATCAAAACAGGCACAGACAAAAACCAAAAGGCTTTTCTTCCTCCTACTATGCAGGTCGAAAAAGGATCCGAGTGCCTACGAGCGCTTCGGTATGATGTACGTGGGTCTTCAAGAAGAGGCTGACTTTGAGTGGTTTCGAAAGATACCATTGAAAGAGATCACAATTGTATAGGAGTATCTGATACCGTCAATGTGCATTCGGCAGTCGTTAGTGGGGTAGGCTAAGAACAAATTCAACGCTTATCATTTACTGCAAAACGTTGGTTTGGAGGTTGTCGAGCCATTTTGACCAAGATTTACATACGCGAGACAAGGAGACTTTTTTCGGAATTGCTTATATCGACGGTTCAGTGTAGCAAGGGTAGTAACGTCGCCGTAATAAGGACAAGGGTAGCACGGGTGGGGCAGCAAGCACGTAATCAGGTAGTTGGCCCAAGCTCCCGGCCGGATTGGGAAAACAGCTTCGACGAAGCATCCCCGACAGCCACCTACCTACCTGATGCCTTGGGTCTCTGAGGTAGCAGATTCAAACCTCCACCAGCCCCAGATGAGCCCAAAGACATTTCTCTAGCATCCATCCACCGCCCTGCAAATCCGCTTAACCTCATCAATCATGCCATCAATCCTCATCGTCGGCGCAACCCGCGGCCTGGGCGCCTCCCTCGTCTCATACTACAACGAGAAATCCCAAGATAATTTAGTATACGGGACCTGCCGCTCATCTACCCCACCCTCCACAAATAGCTCCACGCAATGGATCCCCGACATCGACCTCTCCCTCCCCACCTGCGGCTCCAAACTCGCCGCCGCCCTCACCGAGAAAGCCGCAAAAATCGACACCGTAATCATCACCGCCGGCTACTTCGGCACCGAATCCTTCTCCTCAGGCCCCGACTGGGATGCCGAGCTAAAAATGTACACAACGTCCTCCATCGGCCCCGTCTTCGTCGTCCACGCGCTCGTCAAAGCCGGCATCCTCACCGCCGGGGGCAAGATCATCCTCGTATCCAGCGAAGCCGGCTCGATCGCGCTCCGGCACCCGTCTGAAGGCGGCGGGAACTACGCGCACCACGCGTCCAAGGCCGCGCTCAACATGGTCGGCAAGCTGCTGTCCCTCGACCTTGGGGATCAGAATATCGCGGTGGGCATGGTGCACCCGGGGTTCATGCGGACAGAGATGACGAAAGGCGTAGGGTTTGACAAGTTCTGGGACAGCGGGGGGGCGGTGACGCCGGGTGAGGCGGCGGAGAGCTTGGCGGAGTGGGTGGATAACGGGTTTGGGATGGAGAAGACGGGGACTTTTTGGGCGCCGAGGGGCCCGGGGGATATTGGGACGGTGGAGGAGGTCACGGGGAAGGGGAAGGGGGAGTTGCCTACGCCGATGGAGTTGCCGTGGTAGAAGGTTTGTTGTTAGGGTAAAGTCTCGCTACAAGGGATCTCTAGAAATAGCAACAGAGAATTTGAAAGGCGGTAGATATTACCTGCTAATCTCAATGTTCACCATACTCAAATGAGATATTATCGTGGCGGTCGTCGTTTTTAAACAAACATCCTCGCGGATGAGTCGGTCCGACCGTTCTTCGTGCAGTTGCTTATATTGAGGGCTCACTGTACCTTTAAACAATTGAGCAAGGCTTCCTTACACCCAGCGTTAACTCTTCAGACGTTGAGCTTCTGAGGTTGCGGTCTTTGCACGGGTAGCAATGGATTCAATGATATCAGAATGGAGTCGAAATCATTTCTTACGCGCTGAATGTTTTCTAGAGTAAGTATAACAATGACGATGAAGCATGCGCTGTCAAGCAATGCTGCTGGTCATGAGTACATGTGCTTCTTGGTGAATTGCGGCATCTCCAGACTGGACGACATCCAACTCACCCAGACCGAAGCGCTCCTTGCATATACCGGGCCCATGAAAGTCATCATTCTATCTTCATATCTCTTACTCGCTTGGGTTGCAAGGGCGAAACGCCATCCTCGTGATCTTTCCGTATCTTAACCGCATCGGCTAAGAGTGTCTCTGCATGGTTCCCTAGCTTTACTAGGGTATCAATGTTGCGCTTGGTAGAATCAACATACGAGTCATTATCGGCCGATGGCGTTTGATTTCTCTGCCGAACTGCAATGGTATGGATCGAAAGCTTCTCTTGATGCCATTCTTTCATCACCCATTTGAGTCTCAGAGCTAATGTGAAAGCCTTCTCAATCAAACGATCTATGCTTTGGTTAGCTGCGAGCTTTTGAGCCTGAAAATCTTCTCGCGCTTTCAACATCCTCAGTATTAAGTCCTGAGTCTCTCCGCCGGAGAGTAGCCTGCCATCCACAGACACGAGAAAGACGCCCTTTTCCATTTCGGTGACCTTGTTTGACAAAAGCTCAATCTCTCCGTCTTTCTCAGAGATTTCAGCTGCACGAGTCTCCATTTTCTCTTCCAGACTCTTCTTCTCTTCTACAAGTGTTGCGGTGTTCTCTTCCAGACTCTCTTTCTCCTCTGTGAGCGTTGCATTGTTCTCTTCCGGATTGATTTTCTCTTCTATGAGTACTGCAGTTTGCTCTTTGAGATTGATTTTCGCCTCTGTGAGTATCGTAGCTTTCTCTTCTAGACTCTTCTTCGCCTCTGTGAGTGTCACGATATTCTTTTCGACCTCTCCAATCCTCTTCTCGCGGCTTGAAACTGTCTTCTTCAGGGATTTGATCTGCTCCTCGCTTTGTTTCAGTCGTTTACTTCGATCTTCAAGTGCCTTCCTGTGCTTCTTGTCCTCTTCCAGTATGGATGCTATGTGCGCACTTTCTTCCTCCAGCTCTTCCATTAGGCTCCCTTTAACATTCAGATTGCTGTCATTACCAATTGTTCCGCAATCCTGCACTTCTCGTAGTTCTTCTTCCAGTCTGTTGATTTGGGCCTACTGTTCGCTGGAGAAACCCTCGGCTGTGGCGGCCCGGCGTTCGGCTTCTTCCTTGCCTCTTAAATCAAACTTAAGACCTTGGATCTGCCTACGCAGGTCACAATTCTCCTTCCTAAGACTTTCTTGCTCATCAGCGTGATCGTTCTCACTTTTCCGGTGGCTCTCTTGAAGTTCCCTTATCTCTTCTTGAAGCAGCCGCTCCCGTTCTTGTTGCAACATTTCCTTATGCCTCAATTTCGCTTCCAGCTCCTGACTAATTGTCTCAGCGGCATTGTAGTCACGATCTATGGTAGCTACTTCCTGAAGAGAATATCGTAGACTATCGATCTCGCTGCGCCATGCTGGAATGACACGGTCCTTGAGTGTAATCAGATCTCTTTCCATCGTGGAGGCATACTCCATGAAAGCCGTAATGAGTCTTGATTCTGGGGCGAGGTGGAGAACCTCGTTCACTGCTTGGAGGTTTAGCGAGGGGCAGATATTCGGTTCCATAATGTCGTCCAATAGGCTCAAAGGCTCGTATTGAGTTATTGTATGATCGGGGACATGTCCGGACCAAGTCTGGTCTGCCTCGTCTTCTGGCATGCGGACATTCTCTTTGTACGAATCCTTCAAGAAACATTCCAATTGCTCAATTCTCTCTGTTACATTGTGCTGGAAATCATCGACACCTGACTTGACTGACTCCACTTGCGACGCCTGAGCCACAGTCTCACGTAGAGATTCAACTTGATGAGTGAGCTTCTGGATCGGGTCTTTGATGTCCACAACGGAGCTTTTGATGGCGTATAGCTCACTATCAGTCCGTTTTTCAGACGACGCTTGAGTGGCAGAGTTGCTGGAGGCTTTGGATTTGTCCTTACCCATAATTGCGATGAGGCTTGTGAGCAAGCTATCTTGTGAGAAGGTTTCAAAGTGACAGGACCGATACCAACAGTAGTAGAGAGATTTGGCGGCGATGAGAGTGGATGTATGGAGAAAATCGGAGGGTCAGTGTTCGCAGATGTGAGAGAGAGGTGATCACAACAGGAGATTTCCACTAGTCTCAATTTGGAGGGAGATGAACATGAACGATCACCAAACACCGTCTCCAGGGTGGTGATAGATGCAGAAGATCACCTTCTCTCCGTCATCAACTAATCAAGGCCAACCTGCCGGCCAGTGCCTCGTAGGATATTTAGTTCGTATTGAGCATCCTTAGAGACTTCCATGCCACGGTAGGCTTGGATCATCCCTTCAATGGACTTAAGGATCTCTTGCAACAATGTTCACGAGGATGGCTTGAACGTCCACTGGCGGAGAAACAACGACAATGTAGATGGGAATCATTCCTTGAGTTGGTAGCGTATAACAAACGTTTGGTGCAAACCAGTGTTGACCCACGAAAGATCAATAGGCGATATCAAACATTCGGCGTCACTTTCCATTCATCAGCGGAGAGATCTCCTCCCTCCCTTAGCGCTCACGATGCACACAAGCGTACGACGTCATAGCTTTGCACCGTTTTTATGTCGTCGATTATCGATACAAAGCTTTATCTTGGGACAATTCCGTTTCAATGTGGCATGGCACCACTGTGACGATGCGCCCAAAATTGAACACATCTGCAGAAGGAGACATGCTGCTGTTCCTTCTTCTAGCGCGTAGAGCTGTTGTCATATCGCCACTGAACAGATATTACCTGGTGCTTAAGAAAGCTTTCTCAACCCCTGGAATGAGATGTGCAAGCTCTCCTTGCCATATGAAGCCCACCAAGCACGAGGAGCGAGTCTCCGATCTCTTCGTAAAATTTTTAAGAACGTCCACGAGATTTTTTGCTTGTGAAATCTACTCCCAGAACACCGCAATATCACCCGAAACGGTTATGAATTGTGATCTCTGCCGTTGATTCTGGCACTTCTGTGTAGTCTCCCTGACTCAGCAAGTTGGGCTTTTCTGCTCCGGCCGCTGTGCCTCACGGTGTGCTGTTGCTTCCTCTTCCGTCAGTACGCGCAACGTGACGCCCTGGCCATCCTTATGCATCTTTACCTGCACAGGCACTGTCTTCGAACCTATGTCATCCGTGTTCTGGTTGAACGCCCGTCTTCCCCGACACGAATTCGCTGCGGTAACGCCAACAACCGCGCCGGTCAAATCAATAGTCGTATTGCCGTGCAGAGATGATGATTATCACGACCGCTAGTATCAGTTACAGACAAGTCACAGCATATTAGCAGCAGGAGAGGGTCATCGGTAATAGGCACAATCAAATTACCTGGAACAATCGGGTCTGTGCCTACGGGGCTAACTCGACCTCCCCAGCCGCCCAATCGCGCCTGCTTCAGACATGTAATCTTCAAAGTCTATCTTTTCGTATGCTTGTTCAATTTCTTGCCGCTTGTGCGTTTCCGTCAAATGATTCAACATTTCCAAGTAGTTGTGCTCTTGCCGATCTCCTGTGGCCCAACAAACTAGACAGGGCCAAAAACCCGAGCGGTCTCTGCAATGACCTGCGAAGAGCAAAAATAGGAAGTCAGGTATCTTTTCTTCACCGCGTCGTAGCTTAAGGCGAATTCGGGACAGTGCCCCAAAAGAGAATGTGTACATGGATCCCCAATTGCAATGTCCGCACGAGAGTCGTAGCTCTTGCCAGCCTTTGCTAAACCCAAAGTAACTTTCAGTCAATTTGGCCTCACAAGGTCCCGCATGGTTGTTATTTGCAGGCCTGATTGACGTCTGTGTGATGATAGGAGCGGCCTGAGCCAGCCGCTGATATTGCTGCGCTAGTACCGTAATCGAGCTAGTCCGAGCGTTGCTTGAGGACGCGACGAGGTCAGAAGCCCGAGGAAAAACGAGGTCGGTGCTAGATTGGGCCGAAGTGAGCAGTGAGATAACCGTCTGTTGCAACGAGATAAGCTGTTCCATCAGGGCCATGCGAGCGATGTCTGCGGCACAAAGTTAGCAACGGAGCACGCAAAATCGCCGCAGCGGAGACCACAGTCTCACCATCGCCTCGTGCAAAAACTTGTCCCAGCCTGCCAAAGTCACGATCATACTCGCCCTGTATCTCAGGTGCACCGCGGCGCAATACAACTTCAGCTGATTGATTCTCTGAACGGGATTTTCTTTCCTTCCGCTTCTTTTTCCATTCCACAAACAGGCCAGTGGCGCCTGAGAATGCCGAGACGATTGCCGCTACTAGACCGACGACCTCTAAGCCAGACATTTCGATCTGCCTGAAGGTCGAGAGCCTTGTTCCTGGTAGACAGGAAGGATAGATTCTGTGCAAGGTAATGCCAAAGACTCCTTCGAGTAGTGCTCTCGAGGCTTCGAAGCGTCAATGCAGCAGCTATGTTCGCGGGTACGGTCCAAATGATATCTACAAAATCTGAGACGATATAATGGAAAGATCCGATGAAGTCGTCTGAAGACCCAGATAACGATTCACCCGAAGGTAGGGTTCAGCATCGTTGGGCAGAAGCCACAACCATTTTGGGCGTCCGCGGTTCGATTCTTTACCAACCAATAATAACGCACAGTTTGCGTAAGTTCTTTCTGGTCTTTGAACTTTGCTATACGAGCTAAAAGAAATAGGCTAACTTGCCGTCTGATCTGGAACGGGAGCTATTATACTGACTTGCAGCGCTAGGCCAAGGTGGCAAGTGTAAGTTGACCGATTCTGATAGCAGATCCTGGAACCTCTACGGCTTCCCAACAACACCCCTAATCGTCTCACTCAAATCCTGACTCGGTAGTCCTAGCCTCTCATTCCACAATCCTTTCTTGGACCAATTATTCAGATCCCCGTAGTTCACCACTCCCGCACAGTTGATAAGCTCGATAGCCCCCTTCGGATAGCTCCCACCAAGATGATGCTCAAGGTCTCGGCTCTCCAGGCTCTCTTTGAGCTGCTTCGTCGTCTCTGCCAGAAACGGCTGGGATGGTACATACGTGCGCGTGAATTTATCGCCCGTCGCTTCCTCCAGCTCGGCGACGACCTGGTTCTGCGTCACAGTGAACGAGTTGACGTAGACATGCTGGTTAGCAGTCTGTTCAAAGTTCTCCGGGGCTAATGATGCAGCGACAGCCCGACCGATCTGCCCGATGTTGCTCACTTCGTGCGGAGTGTTGCCGTCGTCGAAGACGGTGGCGTTGCGGCCGGGGAGGTCGTAGCCTAGGAGGCCAGGGTGCTGGAAGCTCCAGTCGAAGAAGCCGCCGGTTACAACTGAAGACTCTTTAGCGATGATACGATGGATTGGGATTAGTGAGTTCCTTACAAGCGGACCATGACAATTTGTCTTCTTTTGATCTGAGATGCTCGATGACGTCCTGCTTCATCGGCATCACGAAGGGGATGTACTGGCCTGCGTCGGAACGCGACGTGTCGAAACCGTATTCTGAGGGCACGAAGCGGCGGACTCCCACGGCGACGGCGGTGTCGATGATCTCTTTCTGCTGGGAAACCGACATGGTCGACATGGCGGATACGACGGCATCTTGGCCTTCAAGTGCTTTGCGGAGGGAGTCGTGGCTGTAGTCGCCTTGGTGGACTATCACGTTGTCCGGCATTGGAGTCTTTGAGCTGCCGCGTGTATAGATAGATACTTTGAAGTTGGCTGGGTGGGACAGGAGGGCGTCGACGATGGCTGGTCCGACGGAGCCGGTTGCGCCGAGGACAACGACATTGCTAACAGCGTCTGAGGTAGTCATTTTTAAGAGATAATGTATACTTCAGTAGAGGAAATGGAATCAATGAAACGAGATTGGTCTTGTGCATCTTCGACACTGTTCTTATACAAATCATCCGCGAACTTTTACCCACTGCCAAAACGGCAGTGCGATTTTGGCTTACCATAGCACAATCTCAGAATCTCGTAGCTCTGTAAAGTGACACAATCCTTTTCGTCTCTTACCGAGTGGAAAGGTGAAAGAAAGGGATCCAAATGTTGATCCTGAAGGTTTACGGCCGGTACGTACACGCTTTGGAAGAATTTGGCTTAGGTAAACTATTAGAAAAGGGGTCGTATAGCGTTAGTTTCGGCGTTAAGAGGAGGTCGGCCGAACGCCGGCGAATCTGCCACGGTGTAAAACACTTTACGGATTTGAATTAAATTCATATCCTGTCGTACAATAATGCTTCCATTCTTTGAGAGCCCAGGGTAACGGCATCAAGATCTATAAGAGAGGAAATAGGAGCTGGCATTGAGTAGTCCGGAGTGTGCCTCGAGGTCAATTTGAGCCGCGATGTTTGGCTCCGCTCTCTTGCACATCCATACCGTTGGCTTTTTGCATCTTAGATGCCGTTAGTTGTCCTGAAACCAGATATCGCATGTTTCGGAACACTAGACAGAATCACCTTTTGCAAAGAATGTAACGACATAGATTCCCGGTAACAACGGCTATGGCATCACAGGTCGAGGTGAGATATATAAATTCCCGTCTCAGCGAGGTCAGGGTCATCAATCAAATCTATTCTCTCATCGTCGCGTTTAAAATCTTGGACTTAAGGCAACTTTCCTACATTACTGCGTTTTGCTCTGTTAACCAACAACGCGATGAGGTACTTCAACCTCACCCTCACTCTCGGCCTGGCCACCGTCACATACCTAGCCCATGCCAATCCAGGTACACATCTCGCCGCCGTCGGAGCCAGTGCCCTATTCACCCGCAACGACTTCGGCACCTGCCCCGATAAAAGCACATCGTGTGGCCCTAAGGACGGGCCCTGCGACCAGAACGGATGTGAGGTATCAACGCACCCAGCAGCAGCTTCGATTCCTATTGCGCAGCGGGCAAGTACATTGGTTGCAGCTGCGCCAGCACCTGTGGCCAGAGAAACGGCTCTTGCAAGGACAACGGCTGCGCGGGGTGGAACGTGCCAGGTTCCTCGGTCGGATACTGTACGGCTGGAAAGTACAATGGATGCCAGTGCACGGCGACGTGCGGCTCAACGAATGGGCCGTGCAATAAGAACGGTTATGAAGGGGTGAATATGCTGCAAGGTAAGCCGGGGTATTGCAATGCTGGGGATTACGCCGGGTGCAAGTGTGAGTCGGCGCGTGGAGCGACAGATGGGCCCTGCAATAAGAACGGGTGTGCTGGTGAGAATGGGATTTGCACGGCAGGTGATTATATCGGTTGCAGCTGCAAGGAGTAGGCAGAGTAGACAACTTCCGCAATTTGTTTGTTATGATTTAGCTCTGAACATGCTAAAGGTAGTACATCTCGTTCGCCTTCACCAACCAGAAGAACCTGGAATTCTGGCTTTCTCGGTCTTGGTTCGCTTTATCATGACTCTTGGTTCAAGCTTTGATTAGCAACTCTGTCCAACGCAGAGGGGCAACTCTCTGCGTGAGAGCCTTGCTATATCCTCGATCAAGTACTCATCCCACACGTTGGCCTCCTTAACGACACCAAGATCTGTCATTTTCGTTATTGAACCTTCCCAGGGCAATCTCTTTCATCGTTTCATGGTGACCCGACTCCTGACCATCCTCCCTCGAGAAGCCTCTATCCTCCATTCTTCAGTTTTTTCGTCCCATTGACAATGTCCTCAGAGCCTCGCTTACGCTTCTCTAGTCCCAAAGTTTCCTGCTGGAAGCCTTGGGATTTATCTTTGTACACTCTGGTATTCTCATGATCTCGCCCATTTCTGATTGGATAAGTCTGTTCGCGTAACTGCACTAGCGGTCTGCGAGATTCCTGAAGCTTATCTCGTTTGATTTGCTCTTGCCTAGGCTTCATAAGTATGTTGAGTGGCATCTGCACGGCGGCTAAACGATTGCGGAGGTCTAACACTTGAGCGGATGAGGTATTGTGAACTTCTTGGAGCTTGCCAATAAGATTGGATCCAATCTCTTTTGTAAGCTTTGCAGAGCCTACTCCTTGCCGTTTTATCTCATCGTAAAGCTCCTGAAGCGGGCCTTGTAAGCTAACGACAAATGCCTTCAATTCGTTCTCTAACGCTTTGCGATATTCGCTTTGACCGGCGACAAATACCCCATGAAGGCTGTTTTCAAGGGCTTCTGCGTCAATACCGGATCTGGCGCTCTGTTTCTCGGCCGTTTGAGACGACTGGTCAGGCGAAAAACTAAGCTTTTTGTTCTCGGGCTCATAGACTCCTGCTTTGTCCAGCTTGGCCTGCACAATTTCTTGGACCTTTTTCGTCAAGGTATTACTAGGTGAATGCAGGAACGTCGATATATTGGCAACCTGCTGCGCGAGGTTTTCGGACCTCGCCATCATATCCCCTGCAAGCAGTGTCGTTGTAGACTGGAAGTCTCTTACTGTCTTGCCGAGGCGTAGAACCTGCTGTTGAATCGTGTCATAAGCATCTCTATTCGATTTGCCATGCTCTTTGACAAGCTGAGCAAGCCGTTCAATTTGAAGCTCGAGGTTGTCAATGCGACTTTGGTCAGCGTGGCCTAAATGGCTTGCTGTTGAAGATGTCTCAGCATCGCGGTTGGCCTGCAGGTCGTCCATTCTTCTTCGAACAAAGGATCTGTCGCACTGACAGGCGAGAGGTGTGCGAAACCAATGGCGAAAATTATAAGAACGATTTCTGTCTGGACTTGAATATTGATAATCTCAAGCTCACTTCGCCTTCACCAAGTGACTCGCGTCCACGTGACAACTGAACCGCATGACGTCGAGAGGGTTGCTGAGGAAGGCGCCCGGGAGTGTCCTGATGGCAGGCAAATTGTTCCATGCTTGAATAATTCTTTGCTGGCTCAGAAAGCTCGTGCGGACGATGCAGAACAGACACAGCACTAAAGAGTCATAAAGTACGGTAGAGCATCTCACGGACATAGGGGACATAGGGCAGCGTGAACAGGTGCCTTATCTTGCTGTCCGTTCATCGTACGCGAGCGCACCCTCATTCCGTTTGCTTCACTGACTCATCAAAGAGGAGCGTCTACTAAGTCGTTCACCGAGCATAATCGGGTAACATTTACAATTTCGAAGTCAACCTGCCGCTGATTCCCTCAAAGTCCTTGATTCACGCCGTCAAAGGCAGCTCGCGGAACACAGGTGGATGGAACGGGTTGCACATCGGTCTTATTCTCGGGTCATGATAGTATAGCCTGTGGCGCTCGGCTCGTCTCAAAGAGCAGCAGCTGATAAAACTGAATATCATGCCTGCCAGTCATATTTTCGGCGAAGGATGAGGCGG
This sequence comes from Pyrenula aspistea, assembly GCA_021030945.1. NCBI lineage: Eukaryota > Fungi > Ascomycota > Eurotiomycetes > Pyrenulales > Pyrenulaceae > Pyrenula > Pyrenula aspistea. The sequence continues at coordinate 42,409 of JAGFML010000054.1, read as the reverse complement.
TTGTGGAGCTGAATTCCGCGTTTTAACGTCAGTTTAGGCCGCCGCCCCAGGGTCTGACGGCGAAAGTTGGGGGCGGCAATTTCGCGTTTCACGAGGTTGGACTGGTAAAAGCCGTCAAGCTCTACGGACTATTATACAAATTCCGACCCTTGATCTGCGCTGCACTCCAGTGTTAAAGTCACTGTATGTCTAGCGAAAATAATGAAGAAATACAGAGGCTTATATCACCTTGATTGCCTGTGCCGATAAGGGCCGAACTTTGTGACAGACGCGAGCCTGGGGCAAATTGACCGAATGCCTGCGAAGTCGCACACTTCAAAGAGTTATAACGTCATTCTTGGACAGACCCGCATCATCATTCATGGGGCAGTCTTCCGTGAGCGAATCTCTAGTTCACGACGCTTCAAGTCCCTTCCCGGGCATTGAACATATCAACCCAATGTATACAACAGGCGACTACGTCGGGATCTTGAAAAACACGCCATTCCCGTCCGCTTCCAGACCGTTGAAAGCGTCTAGTCTAGGATGTTGTCGCCAACTGGGCATAAAGTCGTACTGTTGGACTCAATCTGCCGAGCACTCGCGTATCAGAAGCGATCTATCTTTGAATCAGTAAGAGTTTGCACGGAACAACCTTTCGACGCTCAAAATATAAAGAAACTAGTGTTTCCCCATTTCTGCAGTCGTTTACTCAAGGACGAACTTTCGCCGATATATAGGCAAATTACTGGATTCATTGTTTCTTTTCCGAGACTTCAATTCCTATCCTTGGTCCAGATCTTTCCCATTTTCATCCCAGTCCTCTGATCACAAACCATGTACTTCTTCAATTCGCTCTCTATTACCGTCTCCCTCCTCGTTGTAGGCACAACCCTCGCCCTTCCTTCCACCTCCGAACTCTCTAGCCGGGACCTTGCCGCAGACATAGCCGCCTCCGGTATCAAGGTGCACAAGCATTACCTGACAACCGAGTCCTCTAGCACTAGACTTCGCACCCGCCAGCAGCCCAATTGCTCCACATTCAGCGCGGAAGAGGGCTCAACTTGCTTCCCCAGTCTCAGTAGCGTGACGCTGTGCTCGAACGACTACAGCGACGTAGTAAGCTGTTTTCCGTGATATCTTGTGGAGCGAAAAGGTGTTGACGAGGTTCTGCAGATTCAGTGTAACGGAGCGACTTTTCAGGCGGTTGCTCACTGCGGTGTCGGAAAATGCGTGGATTACTGCACGCCGACGAATAGTCCGAGCGACGAACATGCGTGGTGCGGTTGAAGACATTCGAGTCGCTAAGGATGCGGGCGGTTCAAACGGATTGGCATTGTCGTTCGAGCTATGTAATAGAGATGAGTGGTTCAGTGGGAGCCTCAGCCAAAGTCAATTGATGACTGGTTTGCCGCAAAGATCCGTCGGGAGATCTGATATTCCGCGTTTCCATTTCGTCGTCCTCCGATTGCACACATACCTAGCGGTTTCGAGTCCGATCCCACCATCTCAAGATAAAGTGTTGAGACTATCCCTATACCTGACCAATGCTCCGCGCAATTTCCTCCGCACAGTCATTCTCCTAAACTCAATCTCAAGAAGATGAAATCTAAGACTTCTCTCTTAGCCAGATGCGTCCTCGTAGAGGGGCAACTCGCTTACTGATGTCATTCATCCGTCCTCTTTCACCTTCGTCCACCCTTTCCGACCTTTCGACTGTGACCTCCCAATCTTCCTCAAGCTCTTCATGCCCCAGTCCTTAAACCTCTCACTCTTGTTCCCCTTAACTCTAGCTTCCCTTTCCTGTACCTCTTCTTCATCTTTCCCTCTAGCTGGCGAGGACCGGCTGTAGACGTCATAGCAGTACGGATTCGTGAGCATCTCTCTTGCTTCTCTCACGTCAGGGTGAAACCACTTAAGTGATTCGAGAACGCAAAAAGAAGAGCAAATTTGTTTTTATATTCTCTTGTCTCTCTAGATCTTGAACGTCGGCCGGGAAGCACAAGTCGTGTTGGAAGAGGCCTCGGCTGAACTCTCAAGCTTGAGGATGGTGTAGAGAGGAAAAGCCATTTTAATGTCCAGCTCTCACCGCTGATTTCTTTTTTCGACTTATGATCGAATGGCGTTCGGGGACGAGGGGTCGAAAAGGGGGCCGTCTTCGGGGTCTTGGCGTTGGAAATCCACAACCTACCATTTAGAATTGACTCGGAAGCACGCCACGTATGTTTTGTACAACCCACCTCAACTTTCAAGGCTGCCACGTTTCTACAATGTTTCATGTTCTTTCTAGATCGCAATGGACGATCAGACCAGATGTTCATGCTAAATCATCAGGCGAAACATTCCGATCGGCCCCATCAATATGACTAACCCTCTCCCCCGTGAAAGCGAGACCGACGCGGCGCTTACAAAGACTCTATTCCAACACTATCATCGGTCTTTTAACCACGTTGGACGATGTGCGCGCTAAGTTCCAACATACCACCCATTGCACTTTGCCATCCCATCCGAAAGGACTGGACGTTCTTGCATTTGTGAAGATGCGGATCTGGAAATGGGCTATTTTCAGAAGATGCTTACTTTTAAGGTTGTGACACTAACGAGATTGGATGGAGGGGGAAGGTACGACCAGGACAGGAATAGATAATGGACAGATAATAGGGTGCCCACAATTGTTGTCCTACCAGACTCAACAGGTTTTCCTCACTTTATTCTCGATTCTCATTTTTAAAAGTCACTCTATCAAACTATTTCCCTGCTGCAAAGCCACCTCACCGTCGTTCTCATTTCCTTCTCCTCTATCAACGCTACGCCCTCAAGTACCAAAACCCCCCAATGTACCTCACCACTCCCCTTCCCTTCCGCCTCCCCTTCTCCCTCGCAATCCCCCTCCTCACCGTCCTCGCCCTCGCCTCCGCCCTCCCCGGCCGCAACCCCGGCGTCCTCACCCACCACCACCCCATCTCCTTCCCCTACTCCTACTCCGAAAGCCAACCCCAAAACCCCCTCTCCGATCCTTCACCCGCACAAGCAAATGGAAGGGGACGAGAACGCACCGGAAGCGGCTGTTACACTTACACAACCTCCCCCGACGCCCCCTGCCCGGAGCTCCTAGCCGGCGTCTCCTTATGCACTCTAGACCACCAGGCCGTCGTAAGTTCTTACGTTCCCCCCTTCCTTCCTTTCTGCCCTTTCCTTTTTACAAACAGAGTTGCTGATGAGAAATTGTGAATGAATGTGCAGTTAAAATGCGACGGCCAGAAGTGGATTGAGGATCAGCGCTGCACCGAGTGGGCGTGCAGAGCGGAGTGTTTGCCCGAGGACGATCTTGGGGGGGGTGAGGCGTGGTGTGTGGGAAAAGGAGGAAGAGGGAGGGAGGGGGGAGGGGAGTTGTAAGGGATGTGAGGGGTGGGGGTGTGGATGGGGGTAAGGACTTGTCATGGGTGATGGGATATGAGGGGTGGGGAGGGGGATTGGGATGGGTGATGGGGATAAGGATTCGTCCTGGAGATCTGTGATAGATGCACTTCACGAAACTCGACGGCTTCGTGGTTAGTCGAGCAGGATCACAGCATGGAATGTCTTAGATCTTCGCCCATTCCGATGTTCCATTTTTCGTTCTAGGAGAAAGATGAAATTGTCTCCGATGCCTGTCCTACTCCATAATCCGCCACTCCCGCATGGCCAACAAGCCCATCCATTCCCTCTGTCGTCGCCACCACCCTCCACCTCCCCCCGATGTCCAAGCCAACTCGGCCGTCAACAGCTAGCCCTACGACCTCGCTCGCTCGTCCAGCTCCTCATGAGCCCCTTTTGGGTTCAACCGGCTAGTCGCCTGATCTGCGAGAACCCCGAGACGGTCTTCGCTTTCTCGGAATTGCCCCCAGCCCATGCCTCCAGATGTTCGCTCGTCAGCACCCTCACTCACCAGCAATTGGCCCCGTGTTCGGTGTCCTTGGATGCCCATCCCGAACCGTGCTCTCTGCCTCCGCTGTTCCGTCCCCGCTGCCTCCCTCTGCCCACGTAGGTACGTACTATGACTGTGACCATCATACGCCACGCCTCGCCTCGCCGGCAACGCACGCGCACCACCACCGAAGGTTCGATGAGGCGAGGCTGACTCTGCGGGTGAATGAAAGCGACGGATAAGATAAGATAACGATGAGGGAATAGCACACCACTGTCTGTTTGTTTGTTGGTGAGGGACACAATGCGTCGGTGGACTGATGAGGGGAAGGGCTGTAGCGACTGAACAGGGAAGTGAGAAGCTGCGCTGCGCGGTTAGGTAAGTAAAGGGAAATTAGCGAAGGGTACGGAGGGAAGGAAGAGCAGAGGGAGGGGACACGCAGCCAGCAGGGCAGGGGACGGGGAGGGGGGGGAGGGGGTTAGTTGCAGTTTGTGGTGGGAAAAAGGGCTGGGAAGCGTGGAGTGGGCGAGGATCACGATGGACTTTTTTAAATTGTTAAACAGCATGCAGATATATACTACGACATGTTTGTCCCATCCGCTTCACAACCCAGTCTAACTAAGCGCGATGGGCCCTCCTCACATACCTCGAAAACCATAGTTTCAAATTTTAGCCCTCCTCCTCCGCCTGTGTCTGCTCCCGCAACGCCTTTGCGTACGCCTCCATCGCCTTCCCCAGCGCCCGCATCGTCGGCCCCAGCAGCCCCTCCACCACCGCTTTACCTCCCCCGATCCCCTCGTAGTCGACCCTGGTCTTCCGCCCCGTCTTCTCGTAGATCGTCCGCGCCTGCCTCTTCGCCTGGCTGATCTTCTCGTTCCTCTCGCTCTCGGCATCATCCGCGACGGCCCGGATGCGGTCCATGGCGCGGTTGAGCGACTCGATCAGGGACGTGATCTCGGAGACGCGGGAGGGGTCGGCGGAGAGGAAGGCGGACCAGAAGTGTGAGAGGAACTCGGTGGTCGTGGCGTGGGTGAGGAGGAGGCGGTCGTAGATGGTGGAGGAGAGACCGGCGGAGGGGGGGATGGGGGTGGTTTGGATGCGATGCTGACGGATGAGGGACGTGATTTGGTCGGTGGCTTGGGAAGAGGGTGAAGGGCCGGTAGTGCCGTTGCGGGAGTCCTCGTCGGAGTCGGAATCATCGGAGGCGGAAGGGGAGGCGAGGGAGGATTCGAGGACGCCTTCGCCGGGAATTGGGAAGGTGATAGAGAGAGAAGAGGCGAGGGCTTGGATGGCCAGGGATGGGTCGCGTCTTTTACGGGTGAAGGTGTCTTCGGAGGTGGTGGAGTTGAGAGTATCCGAGAAGAAGTGGCTCTGGTCACGAACTTTGAGGATGTTGCGTTGTTGCTCGGGGTCGTCTTGAAGGTCACGAAGTTGGAGCTGGTTGTAGGTGACTTCGTCCATACCAATGGGCTGGGATGGGTCAACGTCTGATGGGACAACCTGGGCCATGATCTTCTCCGAGAGGCTATTTAGGGTTTTGATAATGGGGACTCGATCCAGTGAGCGAGGTTTCAAGGTGATGTCAGGGGCATTTCCTTTCCGCTGGCTGTGATTCTCTTCGTTCCCTTCTAAGTCGATGATGCGAGGGACCTGTATTTCTTCCGGCCGCTGCCGGCCAAGGAACTCATCCTCATTAAGATACTTATCAAGGTGTTTATCTTGTGGATCTCCTGGGTCAATCTTCTCACCTCGCAGCTTTTTCAGCAGCCTACTCTGAAAGAAGCGCGACCAGAAATCCTCTTCGCGCAACGGCCTGGGTACCTCCTTATCATAAACACGCTTCACAAGAGGATGTTGTGCAAACACCAGTTGAATTTGCTCCCTGCTAATGTTCAGTTTTTTCTGGTTATCTTCTGTAGTAGGCTTAAGTACGGAAAGCACATTGTACGAGCCGCGAGCCTGACTGCGCTCGATCGCATGCGCTCGGAGCAAATGCACCCTCGCGGCCCAGAACTGGGACGTGAACGCGGATGTCGATATAGAATCAGGCTTGGTCCGCAAAGATTCCAAAAAGGTCTTCTGCAACGCCGGATCAGCCTTGAACAGCGACTGCTGCAGGTTTCCATCCCCTTTCAGTCTCTCGTCATCGTCCCAGCCTCCGCCACCTTTGCTTCCACCAGAGACTGCCGTAGCGATAGCCATGGCCGCAGATTGCCCTCCACCAGGAGCCGTACTATCAAGCTGGCTGGTCTTCGTCGTCTGGATAGCCTTTGATAAAATATCCTTAATATTATCCGCCTCACTTCTCGCCGTGGAAGGCGACGTAAAGGCAAATACATGAGCTACCGGCTCCGCCTGACCTTGGGTCTGCGCAAAGACCTTGAGCATTACCTTGGCACTGGAAGCGGGCGTCTGCTGAAGATTCGTAATTGCGGAGACGGCAAGATTTAACGAAGGCTTGGAATCTGGAGAGGTTATCGGCGTCCATGTCATCGCCTGACGATCCCTCGAGACGGATAAGATGCCATCTTGCTTTTTGTAGACTGTCCTGCCAGTGGCGGCAGACATCTCACAGACAGATACAACTTAAGCAACAGAACCTCGGAGGTCATGAGAGAAAGATTCCAATGAAGAGTGCAGCCAAAAAAATCGAATACCAAGGAGGGGAATCGATCAGGTTCCGATGAAACATAGGCCACTGAGCACGCTCTCAAAGGCTTAGAGGTTTGGCCAACTTTAGTTTCGTAGCAGAAGCCTATTTGAAGGCAAATTATCAAGGAGCTCAGAGCCTTGAAGACCTCAAGTATCAAAGAATTTACGGTAGACGACAGAGAGCCTTAAGCGCAACTTCAGGTAACAATGCTTGGCAAACACCTTGGTGGCCTTGGCAATGCACGAACGCCTAAAACCCTTGCAAGCCTTCATTGTTCGATGAAGGAGACACGAAGCCAGGCCCCGGGATGGCCATCTCTGGCTCTTTCCCCGATAATTCATAATTTGCTAGATTGGACCATATCTCCATACTCATCATCCCCGGTCTCACTTGTTGCTTCATGGCAGGCTCATGAACAAGTCCAGCATCTTTGGATAATTTGGCGTCCCAAGTCCTGTCAATGGATCCCATCTGTCCACTTCATTAGAACACTAGGTGACACGAGCAAACGAAGGTCAACTCACCCAGGCACCGCGCTGAACCCATTGGTCCCACAACCAGGATTTGAACCGTTGACGATGTCATTCAATACTTCTGGATGCTGGTAAAGCACCGGGTTGATGAACCCTACCGGAGTCTTTCCCGCCGCCAGTCGCTCCTCGTTGATCAGATTGACAATGGAAGCGAAGATCGGTGTGCTGGCGCTGGTGCCGCCGGAAAGGCCTGCCCTGCCTGCTGCGTAGACGGCAATGTTGTCACCGTTGGCGCTGACGTCAGGGTATCCGCGGCCAGAGCGATTCTATATTGGAAGAGACTTAGTCTCAACTTTGTGATTGACGGCTGAAAGACACAACTTACGTAGAGGCCACCGTTGGCTCCAAGGCTATCATTTCCGCTGTAATAGGGATACGGAGGTGGGTAGGAGGCGAAATAGCTAGAAAACGAAAGATCAGCAAAATGCTCGGTAATTAGATAGACAGCGTTCGAGGCCGAATATTTTCTTCCGCACATATGCTCCGATATAGACCTTCAAGCTTACAAGGCGGGAGTACAATACGAATCAGGGACGCAAGAAGCAACTTACTTTGCCACCGCTGCAGCTTGATAATCGGGAATTGCATGGATGTTGCTGAATCCACCGCCTGTCGAGTACGCGTTCCTGTACGGCATTCCTGCGAGATCATTCGCCGCACTTTCTGGATCGAAGACCGTCTTCCCAGGGTAGACCTTTGTTGCACCTACGACAGTCAGATAGGGACAGCTGTCTGGCCAGCGTGGGTTGAAGATCGTGTTGTTTGGACCAAGACAGCCGTTCGGTCTCGGATCAGCCGGTCGGCCTGCAACACCTGTGTCGCCGGAAGAGAAGAAGATGGTGTGGCCTTGAAGCGCAAGCTTCATGAACCTAACAGATTCTATTAGCTATCTGAACAGAAAGTAGGCGCCCGTGCATTTTCAGCGTACTCGTTACATTGCCGAAGCTGGTAATACACAGGATGGTCAAATTCCTGCTGCGAGTAACTGACGCTAATGACATTGGTCGGTGAATATGCACCGCATTGCAAAGGACCATTATATCCGCCGGGTTGTGGATCAGGATAGACGGGGTCAATAGGATCATTGCCAGTTTCTCCATAGGCCGAGTACGTGCAATAAGACCCATCTATGCCGTCTAGGAACGTCTAAGTTGAGTAAAAGGTTAGTCAAGATCAGTACTGAAGTAGAAATTGGTACAAACAAAACACAGACTTTCACGAAGAAAGATTAAAGAACTCGTACTACTTACGTTGTAAAATCCGCTAGAGTTGATCACGCCACTAGAGTAATTGATGTCGTCGGTCTGGAAAAGGGTAATTTGCTACGAATCCGATTAGCCGCACAATATTCGGACTCACATCGCCACGAAGACCAACCTGTGGATAGATCAAAGGATAAGCGAGCTCGAAGTCTAAAGCAGATTCCCCGCCAGCTTCCGAGACGTTCACTGGTGCCTGCGCCCCATCGATGAAAGCCGGAATGGGATGCGTCCCTTGCGGAATGTACGGCGTGAAATTCGCGAAGAACAAGTCAAGGTCCTCCTGGGCGTAGAAGTCACCGTCCTCGAAAATGCCAATGGAGTTGTTCGGGTCGGCTTTGGTGGCATTTGGAACTTGGTACAAGGCTTTCACGCAGGCTGGGGTGATTGCTACATCGCAGCGGTCAAGATCTGTGCTAGCCACGCCGAGCTGTTGTTTCGGAAAGGCCGCAAGTCCCGGAGGGCCATGTTGCATGTGTGGTGCCGGTGGAGCTCGACGGATGAGGCTTCGTTTGGCTTTACGTTCTGGCTTGGTCGATAGTAGTTTAACGCCGGGAGTGATGTAGTCGATATGCTCTCGAACGGCCCTCGGAACGTGATAGCTGTAGGCTTTGATGAGCAATGCCCAAAATTTGACAGTATCGAGCGTTGGGAATTCCAATATTCTGCACGGGAAAGTGAAGGCCGGAAGTGGTGAGCACTTACGCCTCACAAGCTGTGGCGGTTTCGCCAGTGCTCGGGTCTTCATAGACATCGTAAACAGCATGGAGAAGATTCTCAGCCTCTCTGACGGTTGCGTTGAATGATAGCCAGCCCTTGTTGCTGGACTGCTTGATCCGAGACCTGGCTATCCCTTCCGATGAGAGCCAATTTACCACTGCATCAGCCGTGTCTTTGGATGGGGCGAACATGTCATTGACCTGCTGAGCGGTCCAGTGCTTGCCAAAGCTTGGTGAAGCCGGATGGGCACTGGGCATGTCAGTACTAGGCTGGGTGCAGAGTCGATGTGACGAAGAATTTTCTCTTACACGTCCATGAGATGTCCATGTGCAAGATGCAGATTGCTCTGAGTCAGTCCGATCTTCAACGGTAGCGTAGACTGAGGAGGCAGCCGACCTCGCTTCACCCATTTCTGAGACGTAAACTCGCGTTTTTCATGAATGACATGAGACGAAGGAGCAGCAATACCGAGGCATATTGTCACGAAGCAAGCGAAAGACAGAAGGAACGCGACGGTTGAACGCATCTTGCCGCACCTTACCGTTGCGGTTTTGAGTAACGAAAGTGTGAAGACATGAGCCTACAGGGTGACAGGTAGAGATCTTTTCAACCTAGGATAGATCACTGGCAGGCGGTAAGGCAGGCCGTGAATATCAACCATGGCCCAGCAGCGATTGGCAACTGGGTATCGGGTTGCCCCACACAGTCAAGGTTCCGAGTTCGCAGCTTCCGGAAAAGGCTGGTGATGATCCCCTGTCAAGGCGTCAAATTGCATGGTCATCACGGACAGGTAGATCTCGTCTTCGGAATGACGCGATTCGGTCACTGCATACTATGATTCGTCCCTTGGAAAGATTCGATTATTGTTGTCATGACTCTGGAAGATGTTTTGTTCACTATGGGGTGAAACGTCTCGGATTGGCGCGAAAAAACCTGTGGGCTTGGCGGAGGGCTTGGCATGAAAATGAGACGAGCTTCTATGATTTCCTACCTATTCTACGCGGTGCGGTCGTCGAAGTAAAGTTTCCATCACCGCACATTCTAAGAAACACCAGATGCAAATGCGTTATCCCAACCCATCGCTAGCTCTTTTGCAACAAAGTGTTCGCCTCGCTTCGCATTTATTCCAAAGCTTATCAGCAACTAACCCATGCTCTCAATCGAACAATGAAATTTAAAAGACACCGAAATCGGCAATGAAACAAGTTGGAGATAATTTTTCCATCGGCTCGACTTTCCCTAGACCTCTCTGAATTCTGTTCCGAAACCTTTCAAGAATCCTTTCCAGTGATGTCAAAGTAATAAAAGACCCAACAGGCGATTTACACAATATTCAAAATACTGTCCTTGATCTCCTCCCACGGCTTATCGCACCGCCCTACAACAACAAAAGTGCTCTTCGTCGCGGTCACGCTGACCACCTGATTAAAAGCCCCGCACTTGACGGCGCGAGCGAAGTTGATGAGTACGCACTCTATTGGGCTGAAGGAAGGGCGGCGAATGGTCTGAAAGTCACTTCCGGAATTCAGATTGTGGATGATGATGTCGAGAGGGGGCGGGAGGTCCGTGTAGGCCTCCCAAATGGAATCATTGTATAGAGCTAGAGAAAAGGGTCAGCCAGGAAAAGAGGAGAAGGGAAACGGTAGGTCTGTACCAGAATCAGGTTCGAATGGACCGTCTGATGGATCTGCCATCGCAGTATCGCCGGGGATCATAGGGGCTGTTGGCTTACTGCCTTGAGGAGGAAGGGTTGTGGTCTCGGTGGAGAATTTTCGTGGCAGAGGCGTCAACGTTGTACCAGTCTCGCTGACAGGCGGTGGCAGATCGGTAAGCTGGAGAGACGGAGGAGCCACCTTTAGGGGGAATTGCTCTGACAAGCAGAAAGCGGCTGTGGAGAAGACAAGGAAGACAAGGACGGTGAGGTCACGTCGCTGCATTGTCGTCGTAGGTATGGTGCGGGAGGCGGACACGTTGGGAACGGATGGAACACAGCTGGAATGATCGGGGGATTTGTAGTCAGCGTGAGCTGTTGGAACCTTGGTCTTGTGTAGCTAAGAAGAAACCAACACGTTCCACAAAGATGTCAAGCTGAATGGTCGGGCTCGTACGTGCAAGCACCGTTGGTAGGACAAGACGGATGTCGTAGAACTAGGTTGTGTGTAAGGTCTAACCCCTTTTCAGCGTAGTTTTCTTCAATTGAAAAAGAGCGGTAGATACCGTCGCAGTCCAGTCATGGCGGAGACATACGATGAAAGGGCAGACCTAGGGAAGCAATCATAGAGACTTTACTATATCGACTGTATCAAGACTCTAGTAGGCTCGGGATTTCAATCGTATCTAGACTGTATTACAATACAACCTATGTCATATAGAGCCGATCAACTTCTTCACATACTGAATACGCTCTGCTTACACTCGACCGCTGACTTCAATCAGAGCGAATCTGAATCTGAATCCAGATCAATATCTAGATCCAAGTCCCAGGTCGAAGAGACGCGAGACTCCCCCTCTGGCAATGCAGCTCCAGAAGCGGACCCGATCGGCACCCATTCATGTCTGATTTCCGAGCCATAACCTCCCCAACTATAATACCGCCATCTCGATTCTTGACGAGTGTTCTTGAGCTTCCAACCGTCATAACTGAACTTTGAAAGTACTTTGGCGTCATGAAAATCGATGATTAGGTGGTAGAAAGTGATGGTCTTAAGGCGATCAGGAAAGGTTAGGGAGAAGTCGTCTTGAAGGCTTTCTTTGCGGTACTTAAGTACCATTTCCAAATACTTAGTCGGCGGCCTTTCGGAGCGAAATTTTCCTTATCGTCATTTCTGAGGACTTCTAATTTCGGGGTTTTCTCTCCACGATTCGCGCGCTCTGCCAGTCGCTCAGCGGTTAACATGACAAGCACCATCATGTTCATCGAGTATTTGCTAGCCTGTTCTTGGTATTCTGGGCCACGCGGGACATCGCGACAGCGAATAGTTAGATGGTTCATGGTGCCGTATTGGGTAAATGAGTCTAGAAACCCTTCAAGAAATAGCTCCATACTTTTGTAGATGACACAGTCTTGGTCCATAACAACTGTTCTCATGTAGGCAATGGCGGACGCTCCAAGCCCCATGCCCTGTGTGCAGAGGGCGGCTGATAATGATCTCATTTTCGCCATACATTACTGTGATCGCTTCCTGATACGTAAGACGGCAGCAGGATAGAATAGCTGGATATCGAGACTCGGTACCACGCAGTACGGGCGCTTTGCTAGGCCATATGCTCACTTTAGGGACATCATTTCGGACGAGTAGGTATCGGTATACTTCGAGACGCAGCTCTGCTGCTAGTTTCAAGAAGGGAAACGGTCGCTCTTGAATGGCTCGTGTGCTTGAGCGTAGTTGCCTGTCTCTAATGTTAGTGGCTAGGTAACCATCGAAGCGTCAAATAGGCGTACCTCATCATGAGATTGAAGTGGTCAAATGCCCATTGAGTGAAAGTCGGTGCTGGATAAGCCGAGTGAGACTAGTCCGAGACAGAGGAGTTGGTCGTTAGAGTAGCTTGCAGGGGCTTGTATAGAATGACAGTATCGCTGCAGCAAAGCAACTGTGAGAATCGACCAAGGTGAGTGAAGAGAAGAAGAGAAGAATCGAAAGGAGCGGGAGGATGATTCTTAAGCCATCACTCCGCAGACACGATGTCGTTGGGAAAGACGCCGTCGGCCGCACCTTCCTCAAACACATCGTTATCCATTCTCGACGCTTTCGTGTGGCTGCGTCATCGCTTGTATCAGCGACAACCTTCCCATTTCCTGTTCTTCTCGCACCAACTCCATCACTGTCAATCAGATCTGATTCATTTGAAAGGAATTTTAGAGGAGTCGAGGCCGTTCTAGTAATGGCTACCGAAATCAAACCCGAACTACGACGGCATGGAATAGAAAATTAAGAGATTCATTTGGGTACGGACGCATACTGAGATAGTATCTCAGCGGACGCGTAGAGCAATAAATAGAATTTAGTGGTCAAAATTGTCAGATGAAGCAAAGAAATCGCTGGCAGACTTGCATGCTGCAGCGTCCGAGAATCCTTTGTTACCCTTTGGTGAGACTTTAGGAAGCACATATCTGCCGCTGATAATGAAACTCAACTGTGCAGTATTTGCAGCATCTTGCCAAATCTCCGAGCGTCGTGAAAGAATACTCCTCGCCATTTCTCTCATCAACAGCCACCTCCCATACGGTTCTCAGAGACGGCTTTGTAGAGCTCCAGCACATGCGTAGGCATAGGCTTATCCTAGTCTGCCAACGCACACCGACTTCTTGACTCCTGCAGTTCCCTTTGCAGCATGACCTGCGGCGAGCGGCTGTTCTGTCGAGCGCGCCTGCCAAGTGCTGAGGCGCCATGTGCAATGAGAACGTGGAACAGGCGTGTTATCCTCAAACCAAAGACCCAGACTTAGACCGTATCTTAGCATGGGTAGTCGCAAAAGCTTGGTTTGATTGAGTCCGTAGCACGACTATACGAGATGCTAATGAGACGTAGTGGCATCTGCTCGATTTTTTCCTGCCATCGTAGGTAGAATGGACCTGTAAGGCGAGCATACGTGAAGAGCTTGCTGCGGCATAGCTCGTCGCCGCAGTAGACAAGTTCGGGGCAAAGATTCGTCCGCAAGATGTTCTGTCAAGAGTAGAGCCAACGACGGGGATTTCATCTTCGTAGATAAGTCCAATCAGGAGTATTCGGCGATCAGAGTCGAGTCGTAGTGGTAAAGTCATACTGTCGAGGCAAGAGGTGGAAATGGGTCTGCTTGTACAAGTTTCTCCCAGTTCTGACTTAGCTACAAAGAGCCTTAGATCCGTTCTATTGTATAAAAACTTCAAAAGGAGGCCATATAGCCGTTATGGGTAAATATGCTGAAAATAGATAGATCCGGATCAGTTTTTGAATGTGCTCAAAATTCAGAAATTTCGGAAAGGGATGTCAGTCGTAGATTATGGACGACTTTGCCTGTACAGGCCACCAAACTCCGGATGGCTGGATAATCGTAATGTCTTTCGTCAATATTACGCCACTCCTCTTGATGGAGTGTATTCGATCCGCAAGTCCCAGAGAATCACAGCGACATCTCCTCCAATACTCGTCGCCACGTGAGTCGCGGGTAAGAAATATCTGGACCGGCTTGAGCTTGCCAACGTCATTCGCCCGCCGACAGTTGAGCGTGAGTGACCATTCCTGCCGAACCCGGTGTCGGTATTTCTTAATCCCCCACCAGATGAATGGTCCAAGGAATGGCGGGAGAAAGACCGACAGCGGATCCATATACGATGGGGCCGTTCCCAATTCTCTTGTCGGCATGGGGAACTTCATCCCTCCTGCAGTTGATCCGATTCCCCCAGGTCGGTCCTGCACCTTGCCGGTAAGAACAATATCTCGAGAACTTTGAAAACAGTCAACCCAAGGCGCTAACAGGCCCCATTCGCCTGGGGCCCACTGGCGGTCGTGCTGTGGCAGGTGGTGGCCTCGTGCCGTCCAGGCAAATATCGACTCATCCCGATATGTCTTGAGCAGCTCTTGCTGGAGCCTCATGAACGCTTGCCTACCTTCTCCGTATGTCGGCACAAGGGAAACACCCAGAATTCCTAGGAGACCGTAAACCATGTCTTCTTCGTCGGTCGTCCTTCTGCTCGCCTGCCAGCTTAACCTGGTGGCGATGCTGGCGGTTCTGAACACCTCTGATCCGTCGAGAAAGCGGGCTTCAATATTCGTAACGCTCTCGATCTCCTTTGCTAGTTGAGCTCGGGTTCCCATGGGCACCCAGTCCCTGTCGAAAAATTTCATGGCGCGTGGTGCGAGCAACTCCTGCAATGTCCAACCCCTTTCGAACCATTCAGAATCCTTGTCCAAGCCTTGCCGTTTAAAGGCAGTTATCTTCTGTCCCGACGCAAGCACGTCGGACAGGTAAGTGTAACATACGGCGGATTCCTGGTACCATTTAAACATGGAATTAATGGATCTGTTCAACTCCTCCGAACTATCTTTGTTAATGCAGCACGAATCTATCCAGACCCATTCTAGCTTGTCCTTTTTGGCTATACGACAAGTGCCACGGATCTTGTCGACCTGTGGCGTCCTCAACTTTGTGTCTCGTAGTTCTGAGGCATTGAGGCTATCAAATGTGATCTCTTCGGCGAACCATCGATGGGATAGGATGGCATACCGCGGGCGCAATGCACCCTGTCGGAAATCTCGAAGTTCATACGTTGTAGTATTGAGAAGACGCATGGTGACCCAAAGCAGTAGAAGCACACAGAGAGATTTTCTTTGAATAATCAATCCATGGGGAGAATACAGTGAAGGTATGCGCCTAGATTGTCTCCATTCGATAGCGTTAGCCTCACTAACCGTAAAAGGTAGAGAGTTGCACGTCAGTAAAAATAATTTGCCCCCGCAAACCGCTAATCGTGAGCGGTGTTCCACGGAAGGATTTTCACTGCAAACCCCTGTCTTCTTTTGTGGCTGGACTCTGGTCGTCGTTTCAGGTTTGGCCCCCACTTAGGCGATGAAGAAATTCCCGGAAGCATATGCAATCGATCAGCTGAAACGGTAGACCCGTCATCAGCCCACTCACCGCCATCATTATCATATGTGGCAAATTTTTCTGTAACGCCGATTGCTCCTCATTAAGGGTCTTCGACGAGTGCGAGATGCGGCTTTCCTCACCGGACGAAGAACCAGGCAATCATCGTTTTCTTTCGGCGCAGGTGAAGCATCGCAACTTCCTGAAGAATGAATGGTTCAAGACCCGCAGTACAATGGACATATTGGCGCTTCAAGTCCACACCTGAAGCGGGCCGAGCCTAGTAAGTCATCGTCTCCCCATATGAAATTATTCGGAAGACTAAACAGACTTAGGTGTAGAGGTTTTCTACGTTTGATAGTTCACTATCAGAATTCAGACCTCGCCTTATTTGGTGGCCTATCTAACGAGAGCGGACTATCAGTTTCCCCTTGTTCATGTTCACGTAAAGATGCGCATCCTCTTCTCGTAAAGTGCATGTACCGTGCGGCAAGGCTTATATCGTTATGCATCAACTCGTGAGTTGCTTGGCCCCCATTAAGGCTCGACGTCCTGGCAATCTGATCTGGTGGGGTACTAGTTCGCTAGAGTCTTACCCAATCAATGTTGCCTCTATGATTCAGATCCTACACTATCATGCTCGCGGCTCAAAGAGCCCCTAGCATGAAAGGATCACGTTAATCCGCGAGAACATCCGCCTTTCTGCGCCCTCATCGATGCCTGACCAGCATGTTTTGCGATCTTCTCGTCAATAGTATGTCGACGCATTACCATATCCTTGATAGCGCATCTATAGTCCTTGGTATTGCTGCCCTTCACATAAGGTAGGCATCCTTATCTTCTTCAGACTCGCGACTATGACAGATTTCCTGGGGACGGCAATTACCGTCATTGAGGTTGTGGAGAAAGTCATCCAATACATTGACGACGTGCGGAGTGCAGATGCAGATGCGATAAGAATCCAGTCAGAGCTGAGTGCGACCTTGCAAGCTATCAGGTCAATCGATGATATCTCGAGAAAAGCTATCAAGATTGGGTCAGAAGATCCCATCATCAAGGAGTGGAAGAAAATTCTCGACTCCAGAACCAACGTCTTTAAAGCGTCAGTCACAGATATCCAACGTTATTTCCCGACTGTAAACGAAAAAGAGGGGCATGGCCATAAGATCATCCGTCGTCTCAAATGGCCTCGACGAAAGGACGAAGTGACAGAGAAATTGACACAGATTGCGACATACCATAATAATCTGCTGCTGTTCCTAGGAGTGCTCAACAACAAGAGTGGAGATCTCGTTCAAGATGAAGTGCAAAGGTTTCGGATACAGTTAGAAAGGGGCCTGTCCGAAGTCAAAGATCAGATGTTCCTGAAACAAGACGATGACGAGTTTTATGCAGACCTAGACTGGTTACAGGCGAGCAATGACGCAAGAAGGGTAAGTATAAAGCTGGAGGGAGAACTCGACCATTCGAGAGCCAGCGAACCGAGAGATATTTTGGACACTAACGCTTATAAAATGTGGACCTCTGGAGCAGAGTCACGGTGGCTCTGGATTCGCGGCCCGCCAGGCACTGGAAAGACGTGTGTCTCTGCTTTCTTGGCTAACGAATTACGGCAAATTCGGCCTTCCGATATTCGTCGGACTGACACATCTCTCTCGCTCTCAAAATCGCACTCTGAAGCCACTGGACCTCTTAAATCCCGCACATGTGGGATATTCTTCTGCGATTACAGGGCTGAAGGTGAGAAACAAGACCTACGTTCAACTCTTTCAAGCTTATGTAGACAATTCCTCCATGACTTGTACATCTTGGATCCCTGGAAAGCGCGCGAAAGGATCCAAAGTGTGCGATCCATGAGAAAGGCTCGCATCGAGGGCTACGGTAATGCTGCGATCCAGGAATTAGTCAGTGTCTTGCAAAGTCTTTCCGAAGACTTCGCCGAATTGACTATCATCGTTGATGGGCTCGATGAGAATATCACAGGCTTTAGCGATATTCTAGTGCGCTTGGAGATTCTCGCGAAGATGCCCACCATGCGAGTCTTAACAACTTCCAGAGTTGATAAGAACACTCTGCTTTACAGCATCGCGGAGCACTTAAGTCACCGCCTAAACATCATATTCCTGGAAAATCAAGGTCTAGCAGAAGAGACCCGTGCTTTCATTTCAGCTCGTTTACTATCGTTTGCAGACGGAATTGGAGGCGGAGCTTTACATGGGATCGTTAAATCTGCGGATGAGCGGCATAAAATTGAGGACGAGTTGGTAAAAGCAGCTGATGGAAACTTTTTCTGCGCAACCAAGCTATTGGATACGCTATCAACCATCGCAGACCCACAGGTTCTTCGCAAGCGCATGGAGGAGTTGCCTACAGGATTGGGGCAGCTGTTCGAGGACACGATGAAAAGAATAGCTCAAACCGAAGATTCTATCAGAGGTCGAGGAGTGCTAGGTCAAGAAGCTCTATGCCTCGCAATATTCTCCGAGAGAAGACTTTCTCAGGAACAGCTTCGACACGCCCTAGCTGCCGGGGCTCTTAGAGCAAAGCGCCAATCCCGGCTCAAGGACAACGTTATCCCTAGTGCTCAACAAATTGTTGAAGCGACCTGCTATTTCCTGACGCTAGACGAAAAGTCGGGCGACATTCAACCTCACAAGAGCATCCATGATTACTGCAAAGCCGTACCTGAAGTTGCAGAAAAGTTTTTCGGCATACCCAATAAACTTCTAACAGAGATTTGCCTCAAGTATCTTTCGCTTGTGAATCTCCGTCAGGCGCAAGAGAACGAGCAAGATGTCAAGACGATCATATCGCAATACCCGTTTCTTCAGTACGCCGCCTACTATTGGGGCCTGCACTTGAAGCATCTGTATGAGGCGTCATGTCAAATTGATGAGCACATTATGTCAGTCACAAACCTGTTGGAAGATGAAGATGGATATGTGTTGACTTTCATGGGCCTGGGACTGCAACCAGAACTTGGCAAAGTTGAATCTCATGACGGCAGAGTCGATGAAAATTGGCTTTCAAATTTAAGCCTTGACGATGGTCCTATTGCTCCAGCGTTATATCTCTTATCCTACTTCAATCTGCACAGACACGCCGAAGAGTGGCTCAAACGTCACGACAAGGACATCGATGCGCGTAGTCGAAGCCGACGAACTCCCCTTTGGCTAGCGTGCCGTATGGGACACCATGCCACAGTCCGCGTTCTCCTCGAGAAAGGCGCTGACCCCACGCTGGAAATGGATCGGGGCAATTATTGTCTAGCGAAGGCCGCATGGCACTGCCATCCGCGAGTAGTCAGCCTTCTGCTCGCTCACGGAGAGAAAGACAAAATGCAACGGCAAGTCAATTGGTACGGTCGCTTGCCTATTGCAGACGCAGCAGCAGCAGGCGACATCAAAGTATTTCAAAAAATGCTGGATCATGTAAGCTCGATGGAGGACGCATCGGAGATATTGAATCATGAAGACCATTTTCAAAGGCACATCATCCACAACGTGGTGGCAGAAGGCCACATCCACGTATTGGACCTTCTTTTGAAGCGTCCAGAATCAAAGCAATTGATCTTGCGACAAACACGGGATCTAAAGCAATACCCAATTCACATTGCAGCGGACAAGGCGCGGGAAGATTGTATACGCCTGCTCTCAAAGACTGGCTTGGAAGAGCAGCTTGTGGCCCGAGATCGTGACGGCAGGACTGCGTTGCATCTGGCAGCCAGACAACCTGCCCCTTCACATCTACCCATAGTCAGACATCTGATCTCCTATGGTGCAGACCCGACTATTTGCGACAACGAAGGCAAATCAGTCCTACACATAGCCGCATCGGAAGGTCGCTCCGACCAGCTCAGACAACTCCTCCAAGACCCCCGTTGCAAAGCCCTCCTCGCACAAAGAGACAAACGCGGTCTCAATCCGCTCGAAAACGCCTGGAAGGACCGTCGCGGCAACTGGCCCGACTCGATGACCCTGCTCTGCGCTGCCGGCTGCTCGGAGCCCAAATCCACGCTCTCCTCCCGCCACGAAATCGACTCCCTCGAGTCCCGCGCGACCCC
Source organism: Pyrenula aspistea (assembly GCA_021030945.1). NCBI lineage: Eukaryota > Fungi > Ascomycota > Eurotiomycetes > Pyrenulales > Pyrenulaceae > Pyrenula > Pyrenula aspistea. The sequence continues at coordinate 22,731 of JAGFML010000054.1, read as the reverse complement.
AGACGTGGAAAAGGTCTACCTCCGCAGCTCGCCGATCCCAGACGGCATCCGGCGCCCTCTGGTCCTCCGGATCGCATTCAAGATCCGCAGCCACGACCAGGGCTGGGCCGACGACGAACGCTTCAAAAACACCTACATCGGCTCCAACTGCGGGTTCCACGTGCGCCGGCGCCGCGCCAACGGCCAGCCCACGGGCCCCACGGTGTTTCTCACACACAATCTCCGCTCGATACTGGAGTTCCGGGAGCACCGGATCGAGTGGGACGCGGATCACGGGCATCTCGGGGGCGGAGACCGGGGACGGGGGCCGAGAGACCAGAAGGAGATCAGAGACTTTGTTAGGAGCTTGGAGCCCGGGGATCGGGTCGTGTTGCTGATGACGGCGCGGTACGAGTGGTGGGCGTGCCACTGCGAGAGCGCGGAGATTAGGATTTATTATGTCGAAGAGTAGAAAGGTTTTCGCAAGTGTCGGGGATTATGCGGGCGGTATCTTTTCGTCTAATCGAAAAACATGAGCAGCCCGTTGTAAGGCTGTGAAGGGCCCGCAACTTGATCCTCTGCTGTTTCTCAAGCGCAGTGGGGCGAAAAAGCGATTTTGGAAAGGAAAATCCCAAACGCCGTTCTCGCGAGGATTATTTACCACCTCCCCATATCAGAGATGGAGCTGAGCGAAATTCCAAGAGGCAGCAGGGAGGAAGGAAGGGCAGACGTCGCGCAATAAAGGTAGTCAGAGACTACTAAGAGTCGGAGTGGAAGGATCTATGTAGCCATCACACTCAACATACCTACGAAAGTTGAAACTTCACCACGGTGAACAGCAATAGCACTCTATCAGAACCCATCACTAATCACATCTTCCAGCGGTCTCCAAGCGACGTTGAAACGCAGGGCGCTCAGGTAAAATTATATCGGGCTACAACTGGCCGTATCGGTGCTGAGCGCTGTCATCTGGTTTGAACATTATTACTATTACATAGAGGGTTTCCGGGGAGGCTCTTTTATCAAGTGTGAAGGATATCATGAGGTAGAAGGCGCACATGCCGCAGGAAACGGCGCGGGTCCATGGAACTTGTGGAACGGGACGGATCTAGGGAACTTGTATTCTATTGGAGAGCGAAGGACTGTGTGTTTTTGGATAGACGCTTGGATAGTCACTCTGGGATAGTCTATGTGACCCACAAAGCTGGCTGCATTAGAGTAGACAATAAATAAGAAATTCTCTCCCCCCCTCCTCCCTTCTCTCTCTCTCTCCGAAAAGTGTGAAGGACATTCGGGATTCGCGCCCACTTGGACACGCCGTGTGCGAGTGACCTGTTCTTTGTCATTACAACAACATCAGGCTCTGGCAGTCCAGAGCAGCTCGAAATTATGAATTCCTACAGACCGGCAGTAGTCCAGATGCAACGTTGCCTCATATCCCCATCCATTGTCACAGAACGAGGTCACGAAATCAAAAGTCTCGCCATCAATAGCGCCGATGGAGATCATTATGGTCTGTAGCGTCCGGGCAAATAGATTGACAGGTTTGGTATCCAGCATTTTTGCAAGTTTGATGGCCGTAGGACAGTTGCGAAGAGCCTCTTACTTCCTCATCCCTTGAGAGGTTGAGTATGTGTTGTAGACAACTCCGCGGACTTTGATGTGCGGCGGTCTCTCAACGGTACTCTTTCCATTGCCAACCGTAATCCCAATGTAGACGGGGAACGTAGATTGATTATAGCAGTGTTTCAGGGCACTTTCAAGCTCCATTCCATCGTTGAGATTGATTAGGTCGATTGTCAAGTGTTGAAGCCGTTGGAAGCCTGTCGCTAATTTCCCAAGACCCAAATCATCAAGGTCGGCCTGCTCAGTGAAGACCAATCGGCAATTGACCGTAATATTTTGGATGTACTGCCGGGCGTCATACCGAATGGAGTCCATGTGCTTCCGAGTCGTTACGTCGAGTGAATTTTCTCCATAGAGTACCGGCAACGCTTCTTGATAGATGGATTTAGAGCATCGAAGTATTTCTAAACTCCGGACGGAACGCGGTGGAAATGTCTTTCTGAACAACGTTATCATTGACTGTACATTGCCGAAGCCGTGAGGGTCCTTGATTTTTCGCTCTCGAACAAGGAGATACCGATAGATCTTTAGCCGAAGCTCGGCTGGAAGCTGGAGGAAGGGAGAAATAATTCTCGGAGGCTTGCGTGCTTCGATGGAAGCAGTCGAAGGTAAGTCCATGATCTTGCTGCTATCCTAGAGGTGCGCTGGGAACTGTGTAACACTGCTTTGAGCAGTGTTGAGGACAGTCGAAAGGTTCGAAAATGATAGCGTCGATGCAACGCCGCACAGCGCAGGGCAGAACCAAGCAAGGTGGAAAGATGGATGAAGTTTTCGGGATGTATTCGAGTAGTTGAGGAAGGTGGGATAAGGAGTACAATTTATACGAAAATAGGAGGCTAGAAGCGCTAGGGAAGGTTGTAAGTCCTGAGTGAAAGAAAAAGTGAGGATGGGAATCATCCTGTTTTCACCTAACTTGAAGACATTCACCTCGTCAGACCACGTCACCAATCAAGTCCCTCGATCTCTGTAGGTTCTAAGCGCGTTCAGAAATCTGGGAATTCACCCGTCTTCATCGCTGAAGCATCTTAAGATGAAGTCAGTGAATCCTTCGTACTTGGTATTCGCTCTATCCCAATCCATCCTTGTTTTGGTTTTTTCTGATGGAAAGAAGACCATTCGCTCCCTTTTGGTTCTTGATTGGATGTAGGAGTTTGGTCTCTGGGAGCCCACAGCGACTCGAAAGTCGTGAGACTTCAAAGACTCCTTCTGAAGGATCTCTGCTTCTTTCCCCAACGAACGGAAATTTGTCGGCTTCCATGCACAACGTGTTGAGCTGCCCCTCGATCAAGAAACATTAGCCAAAGCTCGACAATGACGAGCGTCAAACACACAAATGGCACAAATCAAAGGCACCCAGGCTCGCGAGGTTAACTTGGTATCCGGGACATCTTACTGAGGAAGCTCCGAAAGTTTCAAGCGCCGCAACGTATTAAATTGACGGGCTGGAAAGGAACTGCTTGTGCGAATAGATCTGGGTGGTAAGAACGTGTTGGCTGGGATTGGCGTGGGTTTGGGGTAGGGTGGTGGCAGGGCAGGGGAACCGCGGGTCTGAGGAGGGTGCGACTAACGGAGGAGTTTTGGGTCAATGGGACGAAGACAGTCGGTGAAAGAAGGAAGTCGGGTTCTCTAGAGAATTGAGAGTGGATTTGGAAGGCAAATAAATTTCGATTTAAGCCACATACTCGATCGATTTTCGTGAACATAGTCTCCTCATTGATGCCTGTCGGACGCTGGTATGCTGCTATTACCGCATCCCTTTGTCTTCCATTACTCGGATTATTTTGCGCACTATACTTACCAAGGCAATGCCAAAAACTCATTTGACCCGTGAAGGCTCTTAGAAGTCCAGCGCCTCTCCCTCCTTCAAATTATGCGTACTCTCTACCAGATCCAAATTCCCCGTGCTAAAATTCCCCATCATCGTGCTCGCCATTCGAAACGTCGCTCTCGCCCCCATCACATCCCCCCTTTCCATTCCCGATACGTAGGGGAAGCCTCTCTCGTCGCACTTCCTCCTATGCTCAACCAGATTATGGCACAGCACGCATGTCTTGTTGTCTTTAAGGGATTGTTCGTCAAGCATCACGTAGACTTCGGTATGGATGAGAGACTTGGCGGTCTTGTTGGGTATGAGATGTTGTTCGATGAAGGCATTAACTTGTTCGAGGGATTTGCCGGTGAAGGGGGCTTTGTAAGAGGAGGGAACTGGAGGCTTAGAGACTTCTGCGTCAGGGAGTTGGGAGACGAGGGATTTAGGGTCTGAGGTAGGGAGGAGAAGGAGGTCTGGGACCACCATCTCACGCGAGTAGGATTGTTTTAGAAAGTCGTTCAAGGTCTGGAAACAAGATTAGCACGAAGATGATTAGGCGAGGAAAAACACGTGGCTAATGTACCTCGTGAGGGATATCGGCCGTGACAAAGACGGGATAAGGCATCATGTACGGATTCTGTGAGAGTTCTTTAAGGGGCTTCATTGTCTGCTTTTCCAGATTGGACTGCATCTCATTCTCGGTGATGACACGGCCATCCACTTCTGCGGCGATGCGATCTCCCATGATGCACTGTGTCGAGGCTGGTTGTTTTGGACTTCTCAAGGTGCCGTGCGAATCTCTGAATCCAACTTTCTTGTCACTTCTTGGAAGGATCTCTCTAGGCGCAGCTGACAAGGCTGCAGTGTCTTCTTCAACAGTGTCTCGTAGTAGTAGGTTGCATCGAGGCAGCGGCCAACGCTTTTGTATCATCATCTCCTTTCGGCCTAAAATTAGTGACCTACCTCTTCCACACTCACCTTCCACTTCATCCGTCCTCACAGTAGCCTCTTGTGGAGCACCAAAGTGCTATGTCGGGCTTTATGACATACTTGCCGCGTTGGTCTTGCTCCCGCCGTCTGGGAGGATGTTGGACATCTCCAGCCTTGTGACGTCGGCCTCGGGCCCTCCCGCTCTCACAAGCTTTATCTCCCGCAAGGATCTTCCCTGCCCCATAACGCCGTCTGCAGCGCGTCGTGCAGTGTGGAAATCTAACCTTGCAGAGAGCCTCTAGCCTCAGGCTGGCGCGCGTCAGGCTAGATAAAGCATATGGTGTTGTACGTAGGACGGCTTCCCTTGTGGCTGTGCGAGGTTTGAGGCGATCATCGAGGTTGTGAGAGTGGGATGTGGCGGCCAAGGCGGTCCAAAAGGCGGTCGAAGGGCAGATTGCGCCAAGCATAATGGATTTTTTCTTGGGTCGCAATCGAGCGAGAAATACGAAGGCTTGCATGACCCACAGCAGATCCACTACACAATTGTGGTCATCGGACGCCACCAGACATGTAGAGGATATTTGAATACGATGCTTGTGTCCATATACAGCTCGCACAAACAGTTTCTCTGCTGGCGCTGTGTCTGTTTTACTATTTGTACAGGTATCTAAGTCTCAGGACTAAAATCTAAATCGTAGGACCCATTTGGGCGACCAAACATGCGCTGTGCATAAGAAGTAGAAGTTCATTATGATGCTTCTCGTTCTGGTGCCGGTCCAGCGGTACCGCCTCCTGTATCAACCTCAGTGTTCGAGGCTTCCGAAGTCCCCTCACTTTCTATGCTGCTTTCTCTGCTAAATGGGAAAGGTGTCTTCTGCTCTGGCATAAGCTTCTTGATGACGCCTTCTGTGCCCGTCTCAGCAAAATACTCAGGTGACGCCGTGTAACTTGAATTTGACGATGCCGAATGAGCGAGAGATGTATTGAGACCGAGCTTTGGTCTGCCTGATGCAGAGCTAAAGCTCGACCCGAGACTAGACGGTGGTGTCGATAAAGCTGAGGAAGAAGCCGAATTGTCTGTTGGCTGTGCGTTTGCATCAAGATATCCGTGGGGAGGGTGAGATGTAGGAGCTGGGAGGGGTTCTGGTAGGGAGATTGGCCCAAGTGTCCATTTCCATTCCCGTCTTCTTCTCTTTCGGGAGTGCGGCGTTCTCGAAGAGGTAGTTGGATCAGCCTCTTTGTCTTCGCTCTCAGCAAGTGATTTTGATGGTATTGGCGAGCGTATTAATCTCTCTGCACCCCCATCCCGAGTGCTGTCCTGCCTTTTTCGCTTTGGCGGAGAAGTTAAAGACCGCGAACTTGAGTCAGAATCTGAAGAGCTGCTTTGGTTGTCGGCCGTTCCGGACTCTGAGGAGAGATCGTCCGAATCTGTCGGCAGGTCGGAGTGACGCCATGTATACCGTGCGGTCTTGATCTCCTCGGTCAGGGGTAGGCGATAGGACACCTTCTTCGCGGTAGGAAAGAAGACTCTTTTCCTTTCTCGAGGGCTTGCGCTGTTGCTAGTAGCCAGACATGGAATCGAAGAGCGCCGTAATGATGTAGAGCCAGTGCGTGCATGGAAAGATCTCCTATGAGGCGTGTTTCTCAGGATAGATTTCAGACCCAAGGGAAGGAGATATGGCTCGTCGTCTTTTTTGGGATATGGCGAGACCAATCGTCGCGAAGGGTGATATGTCGTCTTGTTCAGATTGTTGGCGGGTGAGGCTGAGGCAGGTGAAGGTCGGTGAGGAAGATCGTAGGCATTTGAGTAAGTATTGCGAAACGTAGGCGAGGCGAGGGCATTCGCGGACATCGTCTGTGAGATGGCTAGGCCGGTCGAGGATCGTCCAAATGTGACAGGGAGAGAGGAGGTCTGGAGGGATAATTTCGGCCGCTTCGAGGTCGCGGCGGTCGCTGAGGATGAGGATGTACCCGTAAGCATTGTCGAGCTCGCCGTCGCCGGCAGTCGAGCATCGTGGACTGGAGAAGCGGTGGTAATTGGGCTTGGGTTGAATGTGGGAGAATGTACGTGCGGCGCGGTAGGTGTCATTGGTATCACAAGCATGATTAAGTGACCAAGACCAAGATCGTATTCGAAGGGCTCGAGATGTATGTCGGCGGGTGACTCGGCTTAGTCGGTCGCGGGAGTGAGACGCATGGAGACCAAGTGGGAAGGAAGGCCGACTAAGATAAGTTAAATGGGATGAAGGATTGCCCCAGCGTCAGCACCGCGGTTCGGGGATTCCGCTCTTTTGGGGCTTGCGTTGGGGGTGTGAGAAGGCTTAAACGTAACAGCGTACGGGGAAGTAAGCCTCAGGTTTCTCGATCAGTTGGGCCAGCCTGGAGAAATGAGATTGAGTCAGGGCCGGGGGGTGTCAGCAGCCTCTGCTCGTATTGTAGACCGGCGTGCAGGCTCTAAATACGGATAGGCTTTGCCAAGGCAAGGCAGTTGGGTAAGGCAGGGTGGCCGGCGTCCCAACTGACAACTGCAGATGCGAAAGCTGTTGTGCGAGCTGCAGATCGATCTTATACCAGGTTCGACGTCGTTGCGTTGGGCCAGGCGGGCCAACAGGGAACGAGTCAAAGCTCTGCGCTGGACAAGGCAATTCGGGAACACAAATATAACTGAAGCGCGAGCAGTCACGATTCGGCCTGCATGGACAGGTGATGGGAGAGGCGGAAGAGGCGTCCAGCGATGAGACTCGTCAGCTTGACGCTTGGGCGCGATAAGATCGGTGTCGAGCCGTATTTGAATGACTCCAATGGGGGGGAGGTTGACTGTGCCTGTCTGGCGTCTAAGGCCGCCCAGCGATCTCGCTATGCGCAGGAAAAGGCCCGAAGCAGTCTATTTGGAGAGTGCCGGTGATCTCCAGGCTGGAGGTGCAGCACCAGTCGCGCCTTGGGGAGAAGCAGAGGCATAGGCAACGGTCTGGACCCCATGTCGATGGCAGAGAAGGAAGAGCAGGGGTTACTTATTTTAAGACGGGTTGGGATGTTTCAGCCAATCAGACGCACATGATCGGCTGGTGGCACAAAAATAAGTCGTGAGGCAGGTCCACCCGTGGGGTCCGGAGCGTCGCGCCTTCCCCAAATAGTGCCTCGCCCAGCCGCACCTCCCCTTTTGATCTCCATGATCGCTGGGCCGCGCTGATTGGCTGCACGCGCCCGTTGCTCACCGAGGCAGTCGTTCCGTCGGCACGTCGGCGTTAAGCCAGCAGCGACCGCCAAGGCCTCTGGGCCGGATCCCAATGCTACACGCAAACCTCGACCAGATACCACCACACGCTGCTCAGCTCGACGCCTTTCTGCTGCATATCGAGGACTTCTCTCGCGTGCCCGTGCAACGCGCTGTAACATCGACATCTCAAACTGCAGCAGCGCACACCCTCGACGGCACGTTGGCAACCTGTTTGCCGAGGCGTTGCCCATCGGCCTTGGCATCTTGCCACAACTACGCCCCAACATTACGTGTTGGCGTCCCGCTTGCTGCGACTCTGTTAGGTGGCACAGGTGCTGCACGGTGCAGACAATGCCTGAGGAGCGAACAGAGGGCAAGCTCTACTGGCCGACATGGCGGACGTATCGCTGAATAGAGATGATAGTCGACTGATCATCCATTTTGTGAGCGAGGCCTCCGAGATGGTGGCATGCTCTCAGCTGACCGAGGTTTAGGATTACGATTGCTTCTATGCGTCCGTCGTTGAGGCTGAGAACCCCGCTCTGAAATCGCTCCCTTTGGCCATTCAGCAGAAGCAGATTGTCGTGACCTGCAACTATGAGGCTCGTAGGCGCGGTCTGTACAAATTGCAGCTGATAAGAGAAGCTAAACGAGTCTGCCCGGATGTCGTCATCGTCTTGGGAGAAGATCTGACTCGCTTTCGCGATGCATCCAAGGCACTTTACAATTTCTTGCGCGAGCGCACATGGAGCGATAATGTAGAAAGATTGGGTTTTGACGAGGTAAGTGGGCGAGCAGTCTGTGGGATCAGCTGCTCATGAAGGTAGGTTTTTCTTGACTGTACCGACATGATTGACTATAACATTGAACTCCTAAATCCGCGTGACCTCGAGAACTCATTCTTTCACCTTGACAAAGGGGATCCTACCGTTGGGTTTAGTTACAATGCTACTGCCGCCATAGGCCCCACCATTCGGGCTCCTGCCTCAAACTCGAATACACCTACAGACTCTCAGGATCTGGAGAGAAGGCTCATACTTGGCTCGCACCTGGCGCTGCATCTGCGACACGACCTCGAAAAAGAGAAAGGGTATACTGCAACAGTGGGTATATCGACCAACAAGATCTTATCAAAGCTGGTTGGCAACGTGAACAAACCGAAGAGCCAGACTACGCTTATGCCGCCATATGAGTCTTCTCCCCAGTATAAGAGCAATGTTGTGTCCTTCATGGACGCACACGACATCGGCAAACTTCCTGGCGTTGGTTTCAAAATGTCCCAAAAAATTCGAGAGCACATCCTTGGTCGAAAGCCGGAATTCCACGAGGGTCTCGTTTATGGAGGGACGAAAGAAGCGGTAAGTGTTCGTGACGTACGGCTGACGCGTGGCATGGGTCCTAAAGCCTTGGAAGAGATTCTTGGTGGTCCAGGCTCGCCAAAGGGTATCGGAGGTCGTGTCTGGGGCCTCCTACACGGGTTCGATGATAGCGAGGTAGGCAAGGCGAAATCCGTGCCGTCTCAGATCAGCATCGAAGATAGCTATATCCGACTTGATACGCTGGAAGAGGTCCGCAAAGAGTTGCTTGTATTGTCGAAGAGCCTGATACGGCGTATGCATATGGACCTTATAGAGATAGAGGATGAAAATGAGGTGGAGACAACGAAAAGATGGCTGGCCCATCCACGTACCTTTCGCCTCTCCACCCGACCGCGACCGCCTCTCAATCCCGACGGAAGCAGACCGAGAACTTTTAACCGAATCTCAAGATCTTTCCCCATGCCACAATTTGCTTTCAATCTGAACGAAAATATTGAAGCTTTGTCCGAGCGGCTAGTTAATGAATCTCTAATTCCGAATTTCCGCAAATTGCATCCTGAGCGATCTGGCTGGAATTTAAGTCTTGTCAACATAGCCGTCACTAACATGGCAGAGACTGCTGCCGATAGCAAAGAAAGTCAAGGTCGCGATATCGGCAAGATGTTTCAAAGACAAGATGACGTTCTAAGAGAATGGAAAACCTACGATGACAGCGGCAATTCTGTTCCGCTGACTGGGGAGGAACAGAAGTCGAATCGAGATGTCGTATCTCTGGAAGACTTTGAAGAACAGGACCCGGCTGAGATGGTTGATCAGATGGACGCGACTGATTGGGTTAGCGACGACGGGGATTTGTCTTGCATGATAAGCTGTAGTGTTTGTGGAACAGCATTGCCTTCGTTCGCAGTAACTGCCCACGAGAGATTTCACGCCAATCCAGACTGATAGTAATTCCACACAATCTTTCAGGACAAGGTTTGCCCGATCCCTTTTGCCAGCGCAAAAGCGAAACTCGAGCGCTTTGTCCGATCCCGAAACTGGTCTTCCTTCGGCTCCTGATCGTATTTGAATAAAGATATCTCAACCACCCGAAACGCAACTTTCACCTTGAGTTAATCACACTCACTGACCGATTTGATTTTTACCGACACTATCTTGTTAGTGACCGAAATGGTGCTGGTATTGGTTCCTCCCACCGCTAATGATTGATTGTTTATCTACTTGTTCTTCCTGGGATTCTCCGCGACGGAAACAATTCTGGATGAACGTTCTGCAACTTAAGGGTTGAATCCGGTCCTACACTTTTGGTATCGAAGTTAAGGAACCTTTGCGATACGAACCTATTGGGTACTCGGGCAACAACTATCTCTTCGTCCACTTCAATGTCTATTGTACACCACGTCGCCACTCTTGAGCTGCAATGGTGGTTGCTGTTGCCAGACTACACTACCAGGAAACGCTCTAGGAATCGCCATTTCATCACCCACTTTCACTGGAGGAACACCTGAACGAACCCGGAAATATGAAACCTTGGCATCACCTTCACTTGCTCACTCAAGTGATAAGAGCATCAGACCGGTTTGTTTGCCGGGTATTTCAGAGCGATGTGCTGCCTCCAGAAAAATTTGGCCCATTGCACATTCGTATCATTGATGGTTAACCAAAGCTCTCTAATATCGAACAATCAATCTCAAGCACCAACCATCTCATTCTATCAATCTTTTGGCGATCGCGGACATGGCGCCAAAGGCGCTGAACACAGCTGTAGACTCAGGCGACAAGCGGATCAACAAGGAACTGTATGAAATGAAAACCGCGGTCAATAATACTGCTAATGATTTTGAAAAATTTCAACATCAATTGAAGGACATTCGAGAGCTCATCGCCAATCAAAGCAGCACTTTTCAGGTCGAATGCTCCAACGCAGTTGAGATAAAACTCGATGTTCTTCAGCATGATATTGTTGACAGGTTTGAACGCGTGGAAAGCGCATTGTCCCGGCATTCGAACGACATGCCAACCCTAGCGCCTCCAGCTTATTCCTCTGATTCCGACACACCTCCTTCCATAACGACGAGCAGCAACGATGAATTCAAAAACTTCTGTCCTACCGGTCGAGATGCCCCAGCAATTGCATTGCTTCAAGACGTCCTTGTTCCAGACCGAAAAGATTGGCTAGATGATGATGACCATCTTGCCATCAACGAGTCTATCCGGAGAGGTGATGGTCTGGCCAAGAAGCTACTAGTATATGTCAGTATGTTGGAAAACGACTTAAAAAGGCTGACAACGTCTATTCTTCCATCGTGGTATCAGCGGATGAAAGGTGCCGAAGCACAGGCTCTGCGAACCAATCACACTATGAATGCAAGCGTTGAGCGCGAAAAGAGAAGCAAAGAGTATGCAGAGGAAATTGAAGCTCTCGAAGCATCTTACAAAGAACGCATTGCTCATTATCAATCATCTGAAGCCCAGTATATCGCGAAGGAACGATCAATGCAACAAGTCCAGCGAGACTTTATTCAAAAGGAAAAGGAAACCAAAGAACAATGGAACAACAAGATCAGAGATCTTAACCGACAGATTCAAGGCCATAAGCATGATAAAGCTCGCCTGGACACAGAGATCCGGGACCTGCGGACGTTGATAAGCAAACTCGAGTCTAACGAAGATGACCTTACAAAACAGACAAATATCCTTGAAGGTCAGCTCCAGCAGTTCCACAAGCAACAAGCCTCCACGAATACCGCGCTCGACCCTAAATGGGACACTGAGTACGTCGACGGTTTGAACGAAAATATCAAGGCATTGCGATCTGAGCTCGAAGAACAGAAGAAAGCAAGCAAGGCGCTACAAATTCGGAGCAACCTACTTAGCACTACCGAGCAGGCGAATCGCGACTTAAAGAAGAAACTCGAAGACCGAGAGTGGAAGCTCAGGACTCTTGACGAGAAGGTCAAGCAGATGAAAGAGATCCAGACCGCGGCGGAGACTGCTCAACGTGAAGCGCTCGACAAGCTCGAAGCCTCGCACAAGAAGAACGAGGCGGCGGAGAAGGAATATGCCGCCCTCATCAGGAACCACCAAGCCGGTGACAAGCATCTGAAAAAGCTGGAGCAGAAACAGCAAGACCTGGTTTCAAAGAACGATGGATTGGAGGAACAATACCGTGACGTGGTGGCCCAGCTGGAATCTGCAAGAGAAGAGATCAAAATGATCAAGGCCAATGATGCCATCGTCAAGCTGGACAAAGGCTCTGCTGCCGAAAAGCTCGAGACCCTTCAGAAGCACCACGACACCATGAGCAACTACCACGCCACGCTACACAATAGAAATGATGTGCTCCAAGCTGAAAATGAGGTTCTAAAAGACAAGAAAGACAAAGAGCGATCTTCCTCCAAAACTCGCATCACTGAGCTCGAAGGCTGGATACAAATCCTCGAGAAGGACAAGAGAGACGCCCTAAACAGCGCAACAGAATTCAAAGCGGGATGGGTGGCTGCCATGGATAGCGAGCAAAAGGCCTTAAGTTCGCTCACCGTAATGAAAGAAGCGCTCATGTCTCTGGCTTCCAAAATAGTAGACCAGCAGAGGGCCATGATGTTGTCGACTTTGGCGGCTCAGCTACCTACTGCTGAAGCCCAGACGTCTGAGCAGAAGTCTTTAGAGTCTGATTGGCGGAACAAATCCGCCGCACAACCGATCACCCCAAATGCTGGGCCGCTATTCAACGACGCTGCTTTCAAGTCCTTTGAAAAATCATCCGCCGCAGATTCGAAATCTGGAAAGGAGTTCGTACCAGGGTCAGTGGATTTCACTAAGACCCCACCGCCGTCATCGCAGCCATTCATCTTTGGACAACAGACGAACGGTCAGAAGACCAATAGCTGGCCTTTTACATTCACCGGGCTGTTTGGACGGAAAGCTTAAGCGGCACGGAAGCTAGATGTTCAGACTGTGGCCATTGATGAGATGGGATTCAGAAAATTGGAGAACAGGCCGTACATCATTGCCGTGTTGTTGATGTACATTGCGTCCGCAAAATGCCTCGAGTTTGGACAGCTGAATAAATGAATTTACAACATGTTCACTTCCTTCTCACTACGTATACTACGTACTTACCTTCGACTGTAGCTGTCTTCATTATCCAAAAATACCCATGATCAACCCTTGCTCCTTCGTCTCGTCTCCAAAAGCCCGCAAATTCTCCAAAAAAAAAAAGGACATTGAGGAGCAGAGTAAGATAAAGTATAGTATTCCTCTACTCTGCCAGAGATGGACGCTTGAAAATTCGAGGGACGACCGAGCCAGTAGCGGCGCCGCTGCAGTATTCTCTTTTAGCCCCCATTTAGGGCCACTATGGTTAAAGTAGAACCTGCACCTTAGCTATGTGCACTACTTTTGCTTCAATATATTCTCGTTGCCATCAACAGCGATCATAGCCAAGGCCATATGATGCAGAGGTTACGCAAAGTATCTTGGCGTTAATTATAAATTAACATCGTTTCACTCCATGACCGAGCCTGATACATCATCATATGGCGGCGTAAGTACTTGCTTTCGGTTGTGTCTACTCGCCATGTCAATAAGGGTGTACGTTTTGGTGCCTGTCGCTCCCATACTCGCTCTGATTTGCTTTGTCGTATTTCTTTACGAACGTTTCTTGCAAAACGACAATGAGAGGGTCAAATCCCACTTCACGGGATCAAAGGCGTGGAAAAAAATAATCGAACCCATCGACTTTATCGTGACCTTTCCACTGGTGATTTTAGGTCCTCTCCGCTCTTATTTTAACCCTATTGTAACTTTTCTCTCCTTACCTATATATGGGCTCCAACCATTTCTTCGAATATGTCTCTGGGAGCCTTGATTCCGCGAGATCGTGCATTATTTCTATCTTTGGTGGAACGGCAAGACATAACGCACAGTGCACCTTGGCTCACGGCAGATACGCGTCATGGAAGTTTTGCCTGGTATCCCTACCGAGAACATGGAAGTGAGGCTCCATCCTATCAATCTTGATGATGATCAGTTTGATGCACTTTCATACTCCTGGGGCGGCCACCTCGTTCTTCGTCGTGTCATTACTGTCGACAATCGGGCCTTTTTCGTAACAGACACCGTGCTTCGCTTTCTGCGAGAATTCCGCCACTGAACTGAAGTGCGGAGAATCTAGATGGACGCAATCTCTCTATATTCGCGTCGAACCATCATGAATAACCTCAACTTTGTGAGGGACACACCTTAATTTTCTGAGGGGTTTGATTTTACGCATGTAGTTAGTCGGATCAAGTCACACTGTATTTACGTATTGATTTCATCGGCACGCGTTGCCTCTTCTTTGGTTTATCCATGCTCTAAAACACGCTAGCTTAGCTTAAGAAGGACGCGCAAGCATGATATGAGTCACCCATTGAGCTCACCAGGTTCAGGGCTATTTCACCCATATTGCGACAAGAATGGGTAAATGCCTCACCAGGATCTCCTGCCTCAGCGACTAATCCTCCTTCCGTCCCCCCAAAACCGAAAGCTAAACCCACGAAATGTCCCACCACCAATTCTCTCCGCAATTCCGCCAGCGTCAAGGACCTAGACCGCACGCGGATCGCTAGCGGCACCCCATCCAACGGCCTCGCCGCCTTGTTATCGAACTCTAGCTACTTCTCCCAACCCGAAGAAGAATCGATGGCGACTGATAGTGCGAGGACGGCGTGGCCGAAGGCTCAAGACATGGTAATTTGTGACGACGACGGCCAGAGCCAGAATTTATTGGCTGAGTTTGGCGCCCCGTCCGCATAACCGTCGATGGAGATAGTTGTAGTTAAGGGTCCCCGGCTTGGCGGAGTTCAAGGTCAAGAGCGTGTGAATGGGCTGGGCGGAGGGGGTAATTCGAGAGCAGAGTGAGGAGGAGGTTGTCGGTTAAGATTAGAACAGCTCCAGACGGAATCGGAATCAGGACGGACTGCGTCCTGGGAAGAGTGGAAAAAAGGCTCGGGGAGGGAAGGGACGCGCGGGGGAGGGGATAGCAGCGGGAGGAGAGGCTGGGATTGAGCGCCGCAGGAGTGGCCGCAGTATGGAAGGGCGGCGGGAGATAATCCGTCAGCAGATAAGGTGCGTGGTCGAAGACTGGGAGGGCAACAGGCTCAAGGAGGAGGCGGCGGTCTGGGGGAAAGAAAGGGCTCAGCGAGCTGGGGCGGCGAAGGGAAGGGATAGTGGTGGCAAGGAAAGGACAAAGACAGTAGAGAATCGAGACAGTAATTTACCGTAATACCAGAGATAGAAACTGGAGGACCGACGAGAAACAGATCACCAGAAGAGAGCCAACTGTTTCAAGATATACATAAGATGATGGACCGTTATTTGCTCTCAAAAATTATATAACACAAGATAATATGTACCAGTCCGCTAAGATTTTATCTAGAGCTAGAAATTGTGGATCTCAGCTGCATATCGTTTAAAATGCATTTTCCCATTTAATGTGACTGTATCGCACGTTAGATAATCAAGGCAAGGGATGAGGTCATCTAATTGGAACTGTTTTAGCCTGCATCGATCAACATGTCTCTTTAGGGTGAATTTGTCCCTGTAGGCCTTGTGTCGATCCGCCAGAAGAAGATTGCTCATAAGATAGTATAGACATTGAAAGCCTACACACTATAGAGGTTTGGTCCGTTTCTCTTCTGGCTCTAATAGCGACAGTGAGCATCCGACGGCTATGGTGATAGGTGAACCACCCTGGAAGCGGTACTTATTAAAATCTTAACGCTACGAGGGTTCAGGACGCTCTCTTCGTTTACAGCAGGGTTCCGAACCGGGGGTCAGGATCCACGGGCCCCGGGGCCCGGGGGCGTATGGATTGAAAGTCTCAGAATCTACAGGCCCTCGCCAAGCCCCGTCAAGACCTAAGAGGTACTTATATTTAGGTGTGATTTACTAACAAGATAAAGTACCATTTTAGTTGAAGTTACTTCGACAGAAATATAATTTTCTCTTTAAAACGCGACGCCAGATGCGTCAACTCTGCCACTTTGCTACCAAAATTCTACGGCTTTAAATTCCTGTTGATTTACGCCCTTTTCAATATTTTTTGGTATTAACCTCTAGCTTGGCAAAATGGCGAGCTCTAATTCGTTAAATAATCAATCTCCCAAACTACTTAAAGCCTTAAATGTCGTGTAGTCCTTCATAGCCAGTATTTACATTTGCAAAGGGGGTAATATCTACAAACTTATACTCTATAAATCTAGTAGTTGCAAACCACACCACTGCTCGTTAATTTAAAGGAGTGGTTTTAAAGCTAAAAGCTTTAAACTAGACAATAGAGGGAAGAGATACTAGATATATGAGAATAAAAGCTACTAAAGAATAACGCCATCTTTTTTTAATAATAATATTAATATCTTTAAAGTTTTCTCTATTTGTAATAATACATTAATAGTAAAATAGCATTAGAAGGAATATTAACTAATACTAATAATAGAGAGATTAACAACAATAATAAAGGAGTTCCTTTAGTTGTATTTTATCACTATTAGTTTTATTATTAATCTCTTATTTTAGCAGCTATGTTTCAAAGAGTTGCTTGTTTGGTGAATTATCTATTGCTAGTTAGCATTTATAATAGTTAAATTTCCCTTCTTTTATGAGTTAATACATTTTATTAATTTAAATATTAATTGCATAACATTCCGCAGTGGTGATATTGTTTATAATTAGATAATTAATACCTAGCGGAATTGCAGAGGGATTATTTAAAAAGAAATATTACTTGTATAGTTAAATATTTATATAAATTTTAATTACTGGATATCTACCAGTAGGTATAACTATTTTGCTATTATTGTGTATTATATTGATTCCTTGTAGATTAATAGGCATTAGCTTCTTGAATTTTTAAGAATAACTAGTGGCCATTCTAAGATAGAAATAGCTACTTTTATTATCTCTTTTTTTTAGCTATTTATCTCTTTCTTTCACTTAAATCTATTTGTTGTTAATAATACAACAAATAATAATCTTTGTATTACAATAATTCTAAAGTATTTTAAAGTAAAAGAAAATTAGTGATATAAATGTTACATATGTTATATAGTTTATATTATTAATTTAATATGCTAGATATTCTTTATAAAAATTAACTATAAATTGCTTAAAATTAATAAAGTTTAAAAAAACAATCTAAAATTAATCCTTTAATAGTGAGCTTTAGATAATTAGTGAGCGAATAGACCATATAGTAAATTTCAGCATATAATAAAGCATATACAAAGAACCGCTAAGTGAAAGAACTCTTTTAGAAAATGGAAAAGAAATAAGCTAAAAGAAAGGAAACATTTACTTAAACCTATTTTAAATAATTCTACGCGCTGGAACTCTACTTATTTTTGTATTTACTGTGCAATCTAGCTCTATAATACTATTATAATCTTCTACTATTACAAAAAGGATAAAAAATGCTTTAAAATTTGTAAATAAAATTAGAAAATTCTTAAATAATTAGTTAATGTTTTAAAAACACTTTATTTTCTCACTTAAGAATTACAATTAAAGACTATTAATAGTAAATATAGAACTCTTTAATAAGCGTTTTCTATGTTTAATTTAATCATAAAGTATTTCAAATCACTTAAAAAAAATATCCTTTATTATTGCTGGAGAAAAGCTTTATAAAAGCTTTAAAAGAGATTTAGATATAATATTTTATAAAGGTTTTAATAAACAACATGTAAAAAAAAGCATAGAAGTACTATAACAGTACTAATAATAGTTATAAAATCTATGCAATAGCTAGACTGCGAAATGGGTCGGGCTGGGCTGGGTTTTTGGCCTTCTGACCCGAGCCCGCGCAACCCAACGGGCTTTTTGGATTGGTTAACCCACCCGCGGTTCACCCACAGGTTGGGTTGGGCTGGCCCTCTGGGTCGCCAAGCATCGCCAAGCCTAGTAAACTAACTATATATAGTAATATAAACATTAGGAGGGTGCAGCAACAATATTAATTATCCAACAACCATTTGTCACTTTATGTTACTATTAGGCTGCTCAGGGCTCCTAGGGCTTCCCGCGCGTAGAATACGCTCTAATTCGCGCAAAAAGGCTTTCCTGAGCAAGTTGGGTCAAATAATTTGGAGAAACCTGACCCCGCCCAACCCGAACGGTCCCCTACGGGCTGGGTTAAGGTTTTCTAATACTTGTCAACACCCCGCGGGCCTGAAAAATCCCAACCCAGCATACCCCGCAGGTTGAACCCACGTGGTCCGGGTGCGGGTAATCCGCGGGTTCTTCGCAGTCTAGCAATAGCTACTATCTTTAATCCTTGCCTATAGCTAAGCTAGTACTAGAACCGTTAAAAGGAAACTCCCGCCCTTCTATCCCCTGTGCACAGCACAGGGGGTGGTTTTTAGGACACTAGCCGTTTCTAGTTAGCTCCCGAGGTGCGTGGTTGAATATATATTATAAAGTGCGTTATTATAATAATTTGTGTAGGTGCGTCGTTTTAAACGAGATAAAATGTGCGTCTTTAAAAGCGAGGAGCATCAAAATTTTGGTAGGAGATAATGAAATAATTAATAACTTTATTGATATAAAGAATAATATATATATTTTTAGATGCAAATTTAGATTATAATTTTATTTAATAAATATTGTTTACCCGAAGGTCTTCCGATATATATAAGCTAAGATATCTCAGGGTTAGTCTAGTTTCTGAAAAAAACTTCTACCTATTATAACAGACCTATAAATAATAATAAATATAAAGATATATATATTATTATAAAGCTAAAAATAAGCTCTATTTAGTGGTATAAATTATATATAATTATTATGGCGTGCATGAGGTTAAATTTTGGGTGGAAGTTACTATATGAAACTAGTTCCAGAAACGGCTAGTGTCCTAAAAACCCCCCCCCGTGCTGTGCACAGGGGATAATATATTTTTAAAATTACTACCACTCTAAAGAAACATTTTAATGTGCAATTCAATCTATTAATAGCTATTAATAATGATGGCAATAGTAAGCAGAAGAGGAAATATCGCAAGAAGAATCACATGGGGTATTCATATACCTAGCCAGAGACTAAGATCGATAAGCTTAATCAATATATCGGCCAGGGGTGGGATCAAAACCCCCCAGACGACTTTAATCCAATTAGCTGGTGGCGCACGCGAATAGCCGAATACCCTACTCTTGTTCGCAAAGCTATTAACCTCCTCGCTTATCCTGCAACCTTTGCAGAATGCAAAAGGGTATTCAGCGCATCAAGACATCTAGTTAGCCCTCTGTGCAGTCGACTTAACGCAGAGTCTATAGAGGCCTGCGAAGGACTAAGGAGCTGGTGGAAAGCGCATCCCAACAAGTTCCCTGTGAGGACCTCACATGAGGAATAGTCACGTGGCTGGTCACGTGATACTTAGCGCGGTCGATCTGTTTACTTATTCTCGACAGACGCGCCAGCACGTCTCTTTTCTTTTCCTTAGCTTGATATACGCTACCCATAGCTAATAATAGCTTGAGGCCATTTAATCTCATTTTTATTGCAGCTATTCCTCACATTACATCAAGTTTAACCCCTTTAAGCTAGCAGCAGGCGACAGAATAGCTAAAATCGACGTGTCAATCCCTAGAGATATGTACGCTGACCAACCTACTACCTTACCGAACGTCATTCTGCGAATCAACGTTAACTATCCTACAGACTGAGCGCTATTGTGCAAATACGCGCTAACGAACCCCTACTTACCTTTACTTCAAATATTCTTCAGACCGTGTACAAATCCCTAGCGATTTCGTACCAACAACTCCCTACGTTTTCTTACGATTCGAAGACGCACCGAATACGCATCGCAGGCGGATTGAACATCCCTTTAAGCTAGAGAAAGCTTGAAGTAAAACAGACTACAGAGTTCATCCCTAGCAAGAATGGCTAGGCTATTAGCAGAGAACTGACGCGAAAGCTGTGTTAATGAGAACTTTATTAGAATGAATTTAAAGTATATAAAGACGCTTGTGAATTTAGATTTGAATAAGCAAATAGAGAATAAAATGAAAACTTTAGACGGCAAAAGATACCTATGGAAAGTATATTAGGAATGGCAGACCCTAGTGAATGAAACTGTACTATAGCTATAGCGAGATCTGGCGGGCATTAGAGATAAGAATAACCAGCTGGTAGATTAGTTTAAAGCTGCAGCTAAAGCTAAGGAAGAAAAGATACACCGTTAAGAAGAGGCAAATATACGGCAGAAGTGAGAATAGATTTCCGACATGGCTATTACAAGCAGACTAGCGGAATCAAAACGTTCTATAAAGTTTCTAGACCTAGAAAAGCTATCAGACGGCAAAAAACCTATATTTTGAGAGTAGCATAGCCAGATGCAGGATAAGCTAGAGCTAAACGCTGATTAGTTCTTGTCAAATAGAGTGAAACTGGCGTATATTAAAACACATATTGAGAGAAAGGCGGCTTTATATTTATATCTGTATCTAGAAGCTAAAAATAGAGAGTGTTAAATAACAATATCTATTAGAGTTCTAGAGTTCTTTAGGAATATCTATAAAGATCTAAATAAACACAGTAATGCACAAAATGTTTTACAAAAACTGAAAATGAAATATTTACAGGACTTTAACACATTTTAAGCTAAATTTACACAACTGGCGAATAAGGTGAACCTATAATAAACGGATTAGAAAGAAGAGCTATATGAATGTCTCTATGACTCTCTATAGGTGCAGATGTCTCTATATGCATATAAAAAAGATTTAGATTTCTACAGCTACTGTTAAAAAGCCTTTAGTTTAGTTTGCTTGTTAGAAAAGACAATAAAAGCTCACAAAGAACAATGAGGCCTATATAACGTTCAGAATAAATAGAATAACAGTCCTATTGAGAAGAATTAGGCTCCTAATCCTTAACAGCAATAGAACCAACCAGCATATAATACTTCCCAGCTAATGTGCTTCTTCTGTGATTAGAAAGATCATATCTCACAGAATTGCAAATAGACTACTTCAGCACCTACCATGAACCCTCCTTTAGCTGTCAAAAAAATCCAGCAGCCGCAACTGCAACCAGAAAATGAATAGCTTTAGGACAAGTCTCTCTCCCTAAAGTAAACAATAGAGCAATAAAGGACAACATAATAAAACTAATAGGCGGCAAAGCCTTTACTATTAATTATTATATTAGTATAAAGGGCCAAACAATGAATATTTGCGCTTTAGTGAATACAGGTGCTAATAGACAGGCCTTTTTAAACCAGACGTTAAAGAATACACTATTAAAAGTTCTTTAAATTTTATACAAAGCACTAGAGGAACCTATTCCAATAGCAGGCTTTAATGACCGAATATTAGATATAATTACAAAGAAATATAAGGCCACACTAGCGATTGAGGACTATAAAGTACTTATAACCTTTCTATTATGTAATACAGACAGACATAACGTACTATTAAATAGAATCTGGCTAGTAAAGAATAATATTTTTGTAGATTGCGCCAACCAACGCCTAATTTAGCCAAAGGAATGCTTATACAACGCCGCCAGGGATCTAATTATTCTCTAAAAGCAGACGCGCGTGCCTACAGATTTGTAGTATTAGATTAACACTAATGAACACAATAAACAGTTTAATAGAGGAACTATAGCTTAAATAATGGAAATATTACAATAGATTTTTAAATATTTAACTGTACAGTTAGCTAAATTATAGTATCCAGTAAGCACCTAAAAGAAAAATATAAATCAATCTCTACAAACAATAAATTATAAACTAAAATATAACTTTTAGACTAGGACTACCTAGCAATCCTTTTGCCGCTAATAATATAAATAATAAGATTACCAGCGCGCAAATATCTCCTTAATAAACGTACCTGCTTTTCATACTAGTATAAAGCAGCCTAACGTTCAAATAGGCACTATAAGCCTGCATAAACTCAATAAACTAATCAAGAACAAGATAGATCCTCTAAAGGACGATAATAAGGCTCTATACCATTTAATTGATAAGAAGTTACTGCACAGCCTACAGGCGTATAGAGACATGTTCTTAAAGCTAGACTGCGAAATGGGGCGGGCTGGGCTGGGTTTTTAGCCTTCCGACCCGAGCCCGCGCAACCCAACGGGTTTTTTTTACTGGTTAACTTACCCGCGGTTTACCCACAGGTTGGGTCGGGTTAGCCCTGTGGGTCGCCAAGCTGCCAAGAGCTAGTTAAAATAATTAATATCTCTTTATATATTATATATATTATATATATTTATTAATAAAAAGTATATATTTTAACACATTTTATATATATATAATTTAAAATATTTATTTTTAGTATATTTATATACTAAAAATAAGTCTTAGCAACCCACAGGGTTACCCACGGGCTGGGTTAGGGTTTTATAATATTTGTCAACACCCCGCGGGCCCAAAAAATCCCGACCCAGCATGCCCTGCGGGTTGAACCCAGGTGGTCCGGGTGCGGGTAAACCGCGGGTTCTTCGCAGTCTACTTAAAGCAAGCATTTAACAAGCTACCATTCTATAGGCCCAGTATGGACCATAAGATTAAGCTCAAAAAGGACTATTAGCTAGTGCCCAGCCCTTTGTACTTAATATCACTAGAATAGCTAGAACTGACAAAGGCTTACTTACAAAACAATATACAGAAAGGCTTTATTATTTCTTTAAACACGCCTTTCGCGTCCCCTATTTTCTTTGTGAAGAAGCCTAATAGAGGATTATGCTTCTATATAAACTATTAACGTTTAAATATAGCTAGACTGCGAAATGGGGCGGGCTGGGCTGGGTTTTTAGCCTTCCGACCCGAGCCCGCGCAACCCAACGGGTTTTTT